>JAJMDB010000050.1:14384-33807 GCA_030573315.1 Osmozyma mogii
AAAAAAAAAAAAAAAAAAAAAAAAAAAAAAAAAAAAAAAAAAAAAAAAAAAAAAAAAAAATAGGTAAAAAACATCACAAAATAGCCTCAGATCGTGATACATTGAAATTTTTAGGATCTTGTACCTGAGGTTCCGAAACGGAGGATCTTAGACAGAAAGATGTGGAACACGACAAAGATGTCTTAATTTTCCTTGAGATTTTTCTCTGGAATCAATTTTCTTCATATTTAACCAAAGTTATGAGAATCAACTTTTCCCTGTATTTTTGTTAAAGTCTTTTAACATGTATTTCCCCCCATTTATTGATATGTTCACCTCTAAGGTGATTTGGAATTTTTGTGAGCTTTTGCGAATAAAACCAAAAATAAACGTTAAAGATAGGTAACAAACTATATATGTATAACTTAATTTTACACTTTATTTGAGGAGGATTAAGTTAAGCAGTAACTTCGGGCTTTTTTCTTTCTTTCTTTCTTTCTTTCTTCCTTTTTTTTTTTTTTTTTTTTTTTTTTTTTTTTTTTTTTTTTTTTTTTTTTTTTTTTTTTTTTTTTTTTTTTTTTTTTTTTTTTTTTTTTTTTTTTTGCAGCCACGAACTATTTTTGTTAAGTAAACCCGGTCTAGCAAAGGTATAATTTGGTGCTCGCTCCGAAGTGAGGCATCAACAACCGCTTCTAATTTATGGCCATGAGTAGAAAAGGAAAAAAAAAAAAAGGCCTCCTAGAATTCGGTTATTATCAATTGTGGCCTAAAATAAGTCTTTAAGGAAAATGAGGTAGTCTTAACCACGAGTTCGAACATGATTTTTACATTTTTTTCTTGAATATATATGTGATCGTCAGGACAACTTATACGCTTACATATGTATAGAAAATTCGCACTCTTTACACAGGAGGGTCTCTGTTCTGAGTTTGTGTTTCACACATTCGCATATGGCTTACATAAATCGCCGCTGCACATAAACGTAGGCACTATGTTTTGAGCACTCATACATCGGCAGATCATACAATCATGGCTTCTTCACCCTCTAGCTCCACTGGGCGGTTAAATTCTTCCACAATCGAAAGTAGTGTCACAAGGCTACTCGTTTCAACAAAACATTTGCTAGAAAGTCTCACTCAATGGGCTCGACGCGAGGTAGACGATAAGTTTGTGTCCGATGCATACGTTAAGCTAGGAAATGATTTCAGGGCTGCCAGTCGAGCATTTACAAACTCTGGGGTTGATATATCAGATATTGGGGACGTCCCAAAAGCTCTACGAATCGTTCTAGAATCTGCATTAAGTGAGCCACCCACACAGGAGAGTCTCGATAGATTTCTCCCAAACATACGAAACATTATCGTCAATCTTCTTCAGAACTTAAAATCCAAGCAAATCAAATTAAAAGATTCTTTGGATAGACCTAAAAGTTTAACGACACCAGAAACGACGAATCCGGAGGACGGCGAAAGTAAGCCTTCAAGAACGCAGGGTTTACTATCTAGGCATTTCGACTCACTGAAAACCTCGAAAACCCCTCAAGAGAGCAAGAAAAAAGATCATAGCCTTTCTTCAAGGTCTATTGAAACTAGTGATCCTTCTGCGGCCTTGCCAGATCATGCAAAAATCACTGACACAAAAGATGCTTTATCTCAGCTCCAAAAAGGGAACGTCATGCTGCGCCGAGCATCCAAACGCTTCAGTGCCTACCAATTTGCAAAGTTGACGAGTATAGCTAACGCAAATTCCCAATTGCCCTTTATCGCCAATGAAGATACCTCCCTGCAATCAAAGAACGTTTCTACAGATATTCCACGAGAGGATGTACATCTGCAAATCAAAAACCCACTCACAATTTTCTTAAGAGTTGGAGAGAAGACCAAAAAAGTTAGTCTTGAAAAGCCAATCACAATGGCCTCCTTAAGACTAACATTTGTCGAAAAATTTGCATATTCTCCCGGCAATGCAATCTTCCCTGATATTTACGTTCAAGATCCATCAACCAGTGTGTCTTTCGAGCTTGAGGAACAGCACTTAGACACGGAGATTAAAGATGGCGTCCTTCTAAGCTTAAAGGAAGAATCTCCCGAAAAACGAGAAATCAACGCTTTGGATTATAAGTTGGCAGACCTTTATGATAGAATCACTCAACATTTTGAAAGTACGAGCAACAAAATCATGGAGAGTACAGCAACCGACAAACAAGACCGACAACCCTCTCACGAACCTGAAATGAAGTCAAAAGGGGACTATTCATATAAGGAGTTGATTGAGCTTGAGCGAGAAATCCGTGCTTTGAAGCAGCTCCAGAACTCTCGAAGTAACTCTGTTGCTAGCACCCTTCGAAGATTCTTAGACCGTTTTGAGGATCTCAAGAGCGCAAGTTTTGAAGAGAATAGCTCTTCAAATCGCTACTACATTGATACTTCATATTCAAAGCTCTCCGGCGACTCCGACTCATTACTCACGAAAGTGGATGATCTCCTGGATATGCTTGAAGCATTGAGGAAGGATGTCGCTCAGCGAGGAGTCAGAATTGACGCAAAGCATCTTAAAAATACTCATCTGGAAATCAAAGATGCAAAAAGCTCACTTACAATGTTGGAACAATATATCGAAAAAGAGCGTCCTACATGGAAAAAAATTTGGGAAGCCGAGCTTGATAAAGTTTGCGAAGAACAGCAATATCTTACTTTACAGGACGACTTGATGCGGGATCTTGCGGAAGATATCAAAAAGATTGAGGAGACTTTTGACTTAATAGAACAGTGTTCTACACAGCAATCCAAAAGAGGGTCATATAAGCGAGCTGACATTGCCACAAGATTAACAGCGGTCAATCCCACAGGTGGTTTACACTACCTCAAAGATGCGCTTCTCTCGGAGGTAGCGGCATTAAATCCTGATCATAAGACACGGTTGGAGGCAATAGAGAAGGCTGAGAGACTTAGGAGTAAAGAACGTGAGCATCTTAACCCAGATGAGTTTGAAGAGGAACTTGGAGAGTTTGTTGATAAGTCTATGCTTAAAAAGTCTGGAGGAGTTGAAGAGTTAGAAAGAGAAAGAAGACGTAAAGATGAAGAAAATCTTAAATCAGCATTTGGTATTGTTTAAACAATAACATAGAAATAAAATAAATAAACATGTGTAAATGATTGCAGAACTATACGCCAATATTAATACTTTGGAACCCCTTGTGAAAACAAGAGAGTGCAATTTCAATATCTTGAGTGGAACACTTGCTGTCTTGCAATTTCTTTAACAAATTAAACCTCAAAATTTGATAAAACAAACTTAGTTCCTCTTTGTCAAGACCTGGAATATTTCTTTTTGTAAGACACTGTCTTAAGGTTGAGAACACTAGACGGGATACATCCTCAATTGAGAATTTCAATAATTCTTTATTTGTAAAAGAGCTAATAGCCTCTTTCGGAAGTCTCGTGTCAAATATCCATTCCAAATATTTGAGCACATACCTTCGTGAGTGTCTTGCTCTTATAGGAGGCCTCAAGACTTTGCGACTCTTTAAATAAACATCAAGGGACGGCAAATATATTTGAATACCAACAAAATCAATAACTTGATGTAAGGCATGCGAAGAGAAATACTGCTCACATTTTTCTTCATTTATATAGGCACCAGCATTTTGAGCCATTTGTGAACGTGCATCTTTCAAGACTGTGGAACAATCAGACTCTTCAGCTGAAATCAACAAGAAATCATCGGCTAGTCGAATTAAAATCTTACCATGAAGGTTTTTGGATTCGAAACACTTTGCGACGATTCGATCATAAACAAGATCACAAAATGTTCCCAGTAAAGGCAAACCTTGAAACACACCCCTAGTGCGTTTATAAATATAATTTTCACCAGGAATCAGTGTTGTAGCGTGAAGAATATGCTGCTTGACTATTTCAACTAAATCAAGTCTTTTTATCCTCATAAGTCTGTTCATTCCAACTGCAGCTGAGTGAGTCTTCGACTCCAAGAATTCTGCCTTTTGTGTATAGTATAGAGAGCTCTTTGTTCTGAGGTTATGCAGCATCTTAAAAGGGCCACCCTTGGTAGGATGAGTAAGTAATTGTTCTTCCAAGAAATATTCTTCTTCATTGAATTTGCTTAAGAGCTCATTCACACATTCAACAACATGAAATTGATTAATATTATCGAAACTATGCCTCATATCAAACTTCACGGCACTGAGCGTCAGAGGTGCAATATCAAAGTCATCTTTGAAAGCTTTAATCACCCTGAGAACGTCAAGTGATGATCGACATTTTTTGTAGAATGCAGGCTGCTCTATACAGCTTTGAAAGCATCGTAAGAGATTTCTAGCTGGTCGTATGACATACTTGTCGTAATTCTTATAGTCACGATTCTTGGAAATCTTGTGTCCATCAATTTCTAAAAAGCCCTTTTTATCTGGGATACAAAGTGGCCTGAATTCCTCCTTCTTTGGTAGGATTCTTAAATTTCCATGGCTATGTCTGATAAGTTCAGAATCATTAGAGCTGGTCTGTTCCAAATATAGTTTTTTGTATTCTTCAATCCACTGGTAACTTTTCTGTTTCCATGTATGATGAGGAATGAAAGTGAACACGTTTCGTTTCTCTGGCTTTTCTCCAGCTTTTTCGGTAACATAGCAAACACGGCGAATAATCTTGCAGATGTACTCTTGGAGGATCCAAGATATGAACCTCAAGACAAGAGTAAAATCGAATTTCTTTTCCCATTTTGTGGCATACTTGTAGGAGAAATCCAACCAAGGAATATCCTCAAGGTTGAGTTTATGTAACCAAGAAAACCAATTAACCTTCATATACTTATCACTAGACAAAAAATCTTTTGTAAGCTGCCAAAGGTATTTATCGTTCCTTTGTGAACCCAAGACAAAATGTCCGAACAACTTTCTCAAACAAGAAAGGCAATACTCAAACATAAGATGAAAAGAAACAAAGTCCGACTCTTTGTTATCTTTTACATTTTTCTTGCACAAATGGTCAAATAAGCTTTCATAATTGAGATAGACTTCTTTCTGCTCGGCTCGGCTTAAGACTTTTCTCAATTTCCTGGATCGCTTCATGATGTTACACTTAAAATCCCTGTCCTTGGGAGCTATCTCAGTCAAAATGGTGATGCGTGCTGATCTTAAAATATTCTCATGGTTACGCCCCAGTTTCCTCCAGTATAACATCCTATTTTTTGACAAAACCTCATCATCTTTAATTTGGAACGCCAGAAATCGGTTATGTAAACTAAAATAGAGCTTTGTAGATAAACTGAGAAACCCTTTTGTTCTTAAAACAAGTGAAGCAAATTCATGCCTACCAATGAGACCACAATACTGTCTCCAAAGTTTCCCTTTGAGATCCTCTAAAGTACGAATTGCATGTGATTCATCCAAACCAACACTTTTCACCGTATGATAATTCTTTAAGCTAGACCCATTGAAACGGACTATGTTTATTAGCTGCTCAATGAACAACTCATACGGTTCTTCCTCCTTTATCCTGTCAAGAGTGTGACCATGGTTATCTGGAGCACGTAGGAAAGCAAACGTCGTGCATAAAAATTCATCGAAAAAATCATCTGCCGTCAACTCATCTGTGATTTTGTCATTGGATTCAACTTTTGCTTTCTTTAAGTATTCTTCAAGTGTGAGTATGGAGCAGTTAGGCATCTAAGGACATAATACAGATGATCGCGAATGACATTTGATGCCTCATGAACACCAATTCCAAAAATGTTGATCTTATCAATTCCACCGTGGGTGGCTGCCTCAAGCAAATAAGAAAATCAAATGACATAAGATGTCTTGACGAACCTGATTGTGTGGAAGCTTGGACTTGTTTGATAAACCCACTCTTTATCAAAGAATTTATCAAATTCATTGAACAAAACGTCAAAAGTCAAGATCCTATCGAATTCAAAAATATCAAAAGATTTCGAAAAGCCAACGATCAAGAGAGTAAATTGGTAGAAGCTATATTTTGCTCTAAAACATACCAGCAAAGTAAACAAGAGCTTCTTTCTTTCCTACAATCATTTCCTGATGGCGGCACACCCTTAGTGGAGAATAAAATTTCGTTACGCCTTATTCCCATACTGATCCCTAAAACCAAAGAAATAGCATTAAAATGGAGTAATGAATTTTGGCCAATATCTTGGAAGGGCAACCCTGATCACCAAGACTTGTTGTCCGCAAATTTTGAACTCACAAAAGAGGAGGATGCAATTAAGAGGCTCCGAAATCTTTCCTCTACTTCTTGCAATAATCATGCTACAATTATTGCGAAGGAAAATAAAAATGAAGAGTTTCATACGATCCTTTGTTTATCGGTAGACATGACCGCAACACATCCTCTCAAACACAGCATAATTGTTGCTATAGATGAAATTGCCCTCCAGGAAAAATCAAGAGAAGTGAGTAAAGAAAGTCAAAGAAATTATTTATGTCAAGACCTCTTGGTTTATACAACACACGAGCCCTGTGCTATGTGCGCAATGGCTCTAGTTCATTCACGCATTAAAAGGTTAGTATATATTAACCCAGAAAAAGGAGGAGCGATCGAAAGCTCCCTTTATATCGGAGATAGGAGGGACCTTAATTGGACCTTCGATATTTGGCGTTGGATAGGTGATTACTGAAAGGTACATATGAGCCATTCCATTCTAGTTCACCCAGTGTAGGCCTCTATGTGATGCAGAGTATCTGATACCTCCTGCTGAATGCGATCCAAAAAAAGATTCTCGTGCATTAAAACTTGTGAAAGCAGTATAATTATATTTTCGTCAAGCAATGCTTCAGGATTAGCAAGCAGTTTTGTATAAGTGTTTGTAATTAATTGCCCGCCTTTTAACTTCTCAAATGGAGGCTTGTCCAAAGCTTGAGAGAGTAATTGGGACCTTTGCGCTGATAAAGCATTATACAAATCAACGGAAGCATCACTAGGAATAGTGCCAGAGCATGATCGAAACAGCTCAAAATTTATAGTATGATCAAAATTTATGACAAGTAAAAATTCCTGTAGTATGTCCTGGCTGTCCATGTTTGGATGTGGCAGAAAGCGTGCGCGGGCGTTTTATGATCAAAACCAAACGCGATGTGAAAACAACCCACGCCATCATGTCCTTAACTTATTTACTGCTGTCCTTGCTACCCCAAGCATTAAGCACGGGACTTACTTCCCGCGTGGCTAAAGACCCAGACAGTGCTCTCATTTCAACAAATGTTCCTCAAGAAAGATCCGCCAAAAGAAATGCTCAACAAATTAATTATGCCGAGTTCGACAATGTCAATGATGATTTCGATTTTGAGGATGATAAGAATCAAAACGTACCTGCGATAAGTATAGCAAACACACATAATGTTTCAACCGTTCAAAAACATTTGCTAAAGCCTGTGAGGTTTGTTCGATCCAGCACTTTCTTTGAGGGTGCTGACCAAATTGAGAATGTCAAGGCATCTCCCGAAATACTTATACCAATAAAGCTTAATATTGAGTATAATGGAGGAACGTCACGGCTCATGGATTTCTTTATGTGGAACATTAATGAGTCTTTAATCACTGTTGAGCAGTTCGCAGCTTCACTCGCTTCTGAAATGGAATTGACCTCCTCCTTGCAACAGGAGATCACTGAAAGCATCAACAAACAAATAGAAGACTACCAGTACGTTAGTAACCTCCAGTTGCCAGCGCATTCCGAATATCATGTAATTATTGAAATCTCGGTGAATTTGAACAAAAAACTTTATGAAGATAAAATTGAGTGGGATTTAAAGCAGAATGATATCACCCCAGAAGAATTTGCGGAGACGGTTGTGGCTGACTTGGGTCTTTCATTGGAATTCAAGCCGGCAATAGCACATTCCTTACACGAGACAATTCTTCGGACGAAGAAAGAAATACTTGACGGCACTTATAATCATGAACTTCATAAATACCAGCAGTTAACTGGGCTTATTTTCGAGAGCAATATCAGGATACGGACAGACAGCAGTTTGCATAACGGTAATGCACAGTGGGAACCTCTCATTGAGATTCTCAGCCCGCTTGAGATAGAGAAGAGAGAAATTGAGAGGGAGAGGAACTCAAGGAGACTCAAACGTGAAAACATGAGGAGGGAAGTCGATGACTTAACCAGCAATAAGCGTCGTGCAACTGGAAGAAGAAGAGATGACTCTGACTGGCGTTTTTAAGTAATTGAGAGAATTTTGTTAATTTTTGACCAAATAAAGCAAATATAGAAGCCTAAATTTAAGTAGTTCTTGCACACGTTGGATTTCGAAGTAGAAGCTTGCGATTATTGCTAAACACGATGAAATAATTCCTGGACTATGCGAATCTGGCTCAGTCATCTATGAAAATGAGTCCGTCCTGATTCTCCCTAGATTTGCCATTCGACTAATGCTTTTCATGCGTGTAAATACATATGTAATGAACACAAGGTTGAGTTAGAACCAACGAATACGAGTCAAGTGAGCCAAAAGCCCTGCTCAAAGGTATGAAAAGGACTCAAGTTCCATTGAGAAGGTAACTTTTATATTAAAAGCTCAAGACAAATGCAATAGAGTATCACAATCGTGGCTTAATTATGATTATCAAAAGTGTTTGCGAAGGAAAGTAAAATAAATACATCCATTTAGTTGAGCTCAGAAAGAATCATCTTGCCTCTATACTGCTTCCTCCTCGTTTCTTACTCGAGACCGCTAAGTACACCAGACCACTTGCTCAGCAAAAATCCTCCCACCTAAAGAACGGAAGATAAGTACGCCTTTCGTCTATCATACTCTTGCGAGTGGAACAATCAAAAATCATCGAGCCGACTAGACCCATTTTGAACGTTCTCTCAAACAACCAGAGAACTCCCCGAACGCAAAAAAAAAAAAAACAAGTCAGTCGTACTCAGTATAGCAGTACTATAGGACTTGGCTCGCAATAGATTCCAGATATTTTAATGCCAAGTTTCCTCTTTTTAAAATTTTCAATTCGTCATGTGTTATAGATTCTTAATAAGATGTGTTGAGCTGTGTCCTGACTTTGTTTTATTTTTATTTCATTTCTGATAACTTTCCCTTAAACTTATTCAATCTGGAATGTTTTAATCGTAGATAAACTTGAAGGATTGTCTGAATTGTGTATCCAAACAATGAAGTTAGAATGAAAAGATTTCTTGTTTCGACTCCTTAATGAAAGAAAAATATTCTATCTCGCTTGGTTGTCTATATCTGATAGAACTCATCCGACTTTCAGTGTATAGAGAAGTATCGAAATATACACTTGTTTTGCTTCAAAGTAAATAGGTACCTTGTTTGTTGTATATCAAAATTGCATTTTGGAACAAATATTCTAAAGGTTTCAGGAACATCTGGTCTTCATTATTTCCTTTATTATCTTATCATTACGAAGAAGAGACAACCAGAAGTTTCATCAGCAGGCCCACAGCAGACATTAAATTCGAAGAGATCCAAGAATTCTAATAAAACTTTTTTGAATAATCCTTTATGCTACGGCTCACTTGAAACCCATATCGTAGATTAAGATTTCAAACACAAGGAACCGACAGCTCCATACATGATTTAAGAAATTAAAGACTAACAAAACCAAATCTTTCTACACCTATTTTACAAAGAATAATTACCTCGTCTGTAAAAACGTTCCTCTGTTATTTCATCGTACAAAAAAAATAAGTTTCAAATACACGGAACCCCTTAGCACCTCTCCAACACCGTCTTGGGTAAGATATTTGAATACCTATATTGAATAGTTTGATACTATAAAAATATCTCCTCACTTTATTTAATTTGCAAGTTAACACCCACTCAAAATCCCTTCCAAAAGCTTTTTTTCGCATTTGGACATCTAATGTACCACGATGTGAGGAATTGGACGACTTGTTGGATTTATGTCGAGAGGAAATCAGATTGTACGAAATTTTTTTATATTTTGAGAAAACAAAGTAAAGAGCAAAAAAACATTCTGATCATTTTGGTCGATGTTTGCATACCCAATGACAATTTAAATGTATTCGAAATCTTAATTACAATTAAGAGTCATTTGTAAACCAGAATAGCCTGCTTAGTCACAAAGTAGTTGGAACACTACAATTAGTACATTACAATTTCGTCAATCCGAATTAAGACATCGCCGAATGAAAATCTGCTCCACGGTTACTGAAGAAAAAAATTCGATCTAGAATTCGAGTCCCGACGGATCCTAACTACAAACAGACCCTATTTCTACTGGATGTTGGATCAATATTAGCTGGTCAGCACCATATGCGAATTTCCATCTGTCGGAGACCAACATGTTATACGATATCCGTAAGGTATTAGGGGAAAAAGTATATTTTGGTATTTGAAGCCGTAAATATGCTCGGAGAAAATATGTTTAATAACTTCCCGCAGTTCCTTCGAACTAAGTAAATATTGAAACAGGAAAGTTCTTGTCGGAGTCATTCCTTGCACCTTACTCTAATCAAAGGAAGGCTAATCAAAACTGTACGGTAGATAAAAAGAATAAATCCTAACGCTAAAATCTTTACTCAACCCAAGGGTTTTTCTCGGTCAGGCCATTGTGTATAGTGCGGATATTAATAGGCTTTGGTATAAACCAGCCTTTGAACTCTTTGTAGTAATATTTCGAAACGAGAAAGAGCATTGATACAGATTCGACCAAAAATCCTGAAATTTAATTAGTCACTGTTTGAAAATATTATCCTGATTCATTGAGGATTAGCACCTCTTGTTAAAAATCAATTACGTACTGATCGATTCGAGAAACTGAATAGGGCTAATCCTACATTGAAATATGTGTTTTAAAAATTTCAGGTCACATTAAAGGTTGAATTGTCTATTGCGTACAAAATTTGATACGGCTAGTTGCTTAACCTTATCCTGTTCGAATCTTATGATGAATATTAAGTTATTAGCCTGGCTACTTCGAGATGATAATTTTAATTAAAATTTAAATTACTGGTCCAGTGAATAGTTATTAGTATAGCTCTTATTTTGTTTTTAGTAGATCTTTAATCAGAAGATGTGCAAGTTGTCTTTGACACCACCACAAAAGGATTGATAAGGAAAAACTCAAGTTTGATTTTTCTTCTTCATGCGGAGAAAAAATTGAGTTTTATTTCTACTCTTTCAGAGATGTGTATGCTACAGGGGTGATTCTCAAGGTAGGATGGATACATTTTTCAATGTGGAGCTAATTTCGTTGTTCCATGAGCTATTTTGCTGGAGGCCGTTACATTCCTCTTTACAAAACTTTTCGAATTTTGTTTGACGTTGGAGTTTTCTTGTCCTGCTTTCTTGCTACTTCTATTTTTTTGTGCAAAAAAAATCAACATGAGCGCAGCTTTTCTTGGTATATTCAGTAGGAAGTGATACTGATTCTGATTCTGATTTGAGAAGTTCGAAGTGAGCCTTTGCTTATTTTTTTCACTTCCACCACAAGCCATGGTCAAAAATTTCGATTAGTACCACGGATGTAGGGAGGGGCCCATGATCTTCTAAATAGGAATTTTTCTGTAGCTTGGAAGTGTTGACATCGAAGAATCAAAGAGCACAAAGCTGATATAGTTGGATTTACTTATATTTGATTAAGAGCTACATTAACTAGAGTAAGGTGAAGTCTTGACTGCCATAGGCCAGTTATCAGTAGAAGGTTTTTCTGGCCTCTATTATAGGTCTTACTCGGGGAAAAAAAAAAAATCTTTTATGGTTTGTTCTCACACTGGAAATTGCAATCACGGGGCCATTTGCCTTTTTGTTCTGAAGATTTCTTCATGAGCCCTGACCTGCGTTATCTCGTTTAAACATCACCTTCGAACTCTGACCAACACATCGTGAATTCTCTAAAGGAGGCTGATTTAGCAGTGGCAAATATCCCAGAAATAAGATACTTTGGATGGCTAATTTACAGGTTTAATGAACAGTTTTGCTACTAAAGCGAAGGCCAGGAAGATGTGTTGTGAAATTAATAAATTGGACTTTAAGTTCTTTTGGGTTGTATTATTAAATGGCTTATTAAGTGGCTGGACACCAAAATTTAAGGCAGAGTCATTCCTACCACGAATTTACTTTTGTATTGTTCTTTCGGAAGCTGTTCACAGTGGTGGTTTTTTTTTGGCTCATGATACTTCTGCTTAAAAAAAAAAAAAAAAAAAAATCACCTTGGAATGTATTTCATGAATGGTTTAAAACATAATTCTTTCCATGTATCCACTGTTTGATATAAAGATGTCAGGAGAGTGAACAGCGAGTTTGTAAAGATCTGAATCTGAAGTGCTTAGCTCTGCCTTGAGCTTCACCTGTGACACATACAGGGATGAATTTTTTACATCAGCATCACACATTCTTTCGTACGATAGAACATCGGGACTTTTGATGTACCCTTTGATATCTCTTTTCGGGGTGAATGAGGCTTCGAGAACGAGCTCCTGATCTATCCTGACAGAGAAAGCATCATTAATATCAGAATTCTTCGTGGTCGATGCCCCAGCTGGAGGTACGGCATTTTCAGGCTTTTCGATGTTCAGGACCACCCTCTCTTTGCCAGTAATATACTTCAGACTTTTAGACCTTCGTGCTCCGAAAGGACTATAATCAAACTTCTTGGCATCAGCGGTACTAGATGGAAAATAACGGGCATTCGAGTTCATATTAAACTGAAAAATTTCTGAGAATGATTGAAATTTTCTTGGAACGTAGCATTCGTTAAACCAGTTTTCCGGATTTTCAAAGATTCCGTCTACCTTTAACGCTGGGCTGGACCTAAGCCAGCAATTATATGTGATTCTTTTGGTAAAATTCTCACTAAACCACCTCATGTAGCTCCACTTCACTTGAAACTCTGAAGTAGAGAATTTATTATGAAGGTAGTAATCGTTCTGTAACTCCCATAATTTAGGCCTTTTAGCATCGTAAACGTAGTTCCCCAAAAACAAATTTATTGCTTCCTGACGAATGAAGTCCACAAACGAATTTGAGTAAATTCTTTTGATGCTGTTCAACATATCTCTTGTATGAGACGACCATTGATTGATTCGCCGGTAAGAGTCCATGGTATTCACCAAGTTTGAGCCACCATATTGGATTGCGATTGTGTCACCATGATCGTGAAACATCTCTGTTAATATGTTGATCAAATCTGAATCGTAGTCAAGGCTCGTAGAAGAGTCAATAAAGCCTAAGCCTTGGAGCTGCATTGAAAGTGCTTCTTTGCATACAATGAATTGTGCGGCGTTTGTTCGGTCAAGACAATCAATACAATTTGTTCGTATTATCCCCAGTTGAAGCTTTGTATCTGACAGCAGGGCTCCATTGTGGAAATATCCAGTTTCTTGAAGTACTTCTTTTGCTATGCTTTGCAAAGGTCCGATCACGTCCGCATTTTTTTTGGAGTTCTTTGACATATCAAATGATAAGAATTTTATTTTGGAATCCTCAGCAAGAAATTGGTTTAAGTACGTAACACATTCCAAGAAATGCTTATTTAATTTCAGCTCTCGGGGTTGTTTTTCCTTGGTTTTGATTAAATTGAGTATAACAATAGGCAGGCCATATCTTTGAAACAAATTATTGAAATGCAATGCCGAACTTCTAAAGAAAGGATCAGCTAGATTGATCTCTATGGGAGGTTTGGGGAGGCGGCTTAAGTCTTGCGTCCAGTACAATGGAATCGAACCGCGATGTTGAACAAAACTGGTATATCTAGGGCTGGCATACAATCCATGCTTGGGATCGTGAAAAGACGAAGTCAACATATCACTGACAATTTGCTCTGTTTCCACTTCGTTGGCAACGTTTCCTTGATCATTCACCCCTCTTTTCAAAAATCTAGCACCAGCAAAATGATGTGATCGTCTTGCGATGATGGTGATGTAAATTTTTCTTCCGTATATAGAAATGCTAGCTTGATCGATAAACCCATGTATTATGGGCTGGAACCACTCCCGTGTTGCTATGTCGTTCTCGAGTGGTGGACCCAAAAGAAGTTTGTTCCACACAAATCGCTCATTATGCTCCATTTCCCTTTCAAAATTATTACCCGTTGGATTAAATGGACCTCTGGTATTATTTCTAAGTCTTAGAAGATTAGTTTGGAGTGTATTCGTGATGTCGTATGTATAACTGAAATAAAATGTTTTCCCAAGTTCCAAATATTTGAAAATTGAAAGTAGTTTTTCTTCGTCACTATATTTTTCGGGCCTTCTGTAGTCAAGTTTAAAAGGAACCAATTTTGTTTCGTCAACATGGTAGATGAAATGACCACCTATAAGTGCAACTTGGCTGCATTTTGATATGATTGATAAATAGTACTCATCTGTGAATCGTATGAAGCCAAGTAGGCCATATGCGCGGGCTATTTTATGAATCCCACCATCAATAGATTCATTTAGGCTTCTCATTAGTTCTATTACATCGTTTCTAGTATAAAAGTAATGTTTGTCTTCGATAATAGACAATGAGCCATCCTCATCCACCGTTATCTCTATAATTCGAAAGAGGCTCTCTTTAGCATTGCTTCCAACAATATACATTGTGGAGGAAGAATTGTAGATAGTGAATCTTTGCAAATTAATCTTTCTATTATTTGAGTCAGCAAATAGAGCTTTTGGCCCAATGCTACCATCTTGGTCTATGCCTGGTGTATTTTTGGCTTTGTCAGCATCAATGCTCATGTTCGAAATAGAGTTGTTGAATGCCATTTGAATGCATGAGCTTAAGCAAAAGAAAAACTTTGCTGGCAAGTAATGACTTGACCACTTTGGAATGGGAGAGTAAGAAACGAGGGACGTGAAACCGTTCGCGTCTCAAACAGAGTGCATGTATACACAGCAATTTGCCGACGTACGCTCCAAGAGTATCAAGACAAATTACACTTGAGGGCATAAGACGCTATGAATGTTCCTAAAAGCCAGATAAAAAAAAAAAAAAAAAAAAAAAAAAAAAAAAAAAAAAAAACTTTTTATTATAGTGAATGGTTCCGAATTTCAAAGCTCTCCAATAATAGGAATACGCCATTTCAAACCATTAAGGTCATATGTGCATGATTTTGGCTGCGAACTCAGTCTTTTCAAATCGACTTCGTAATCACCAAACCGGTTGATGAATTGTCTTCGTTGATAAACAGTGTTGAATTTGAAATTCCTCTGATTGATTGTGTTGTTGAAGAAGAAGTTAGCATACAGCATGAGCTTGTCGTCTTCTGATACATCGCCCTTGGAGTCGACTTTACAAACTAAGTTATCAAGCTTTTCACTTATTTTGTGGGGTTCCCCAAGGCCGTACATTTGTTTGGTACCAGACCCATTGGTGTCATTGTTTTGAACATAATTGATGACTTTGTAAAGGTTCTTTAGCGGGATATTGATGAAGAATTTGTAGTCTGTTTCCTGACAGGAATAGTAAAGGAGGTCGTAATCGTTAAAGATCATCGATGGTTGAGATACATCAATGAAAAATATTCTAAACCCTGATTTTAAATAAAGACCTATCTCTTCCATTGTAAGTTGGATATTGACAAGATGATTTCCGGAATCACCCTGGGAGGCCAAGGCACCATCAATAGTAAACTCACCTATCTTCAAGAAGCAGAATTGCTTCTTTGGTAGAATTTCATTTATATTCGTTGGTGGGTAAAAAGTCTGCACGATGCTTTGATTTTGCTTATCCTGATATTGAACCTCGAATTTTGTTGTTCCTAGCCCATTTCCGTATTTCACGACAAGCCCAAGATTCAAATTATAAGTTCCAGGTGCCAACCATAAACTCTTAGTGTATGAAAGTAAATAGGACCTGTTTATTTCGACGTAGTGATTATACACATAATTATTAGGTTCGTCTATTCTGTAATCACCATACTCTGCGAATAGCCTTCTGTTTTTGAATACAGAGTACACATATCTCCATGAGTCTTTTATGAATTCCGAGTCACACAAGTCAGTATCTAAGTGCCTGAAAGAGCCAAAATCTATCAATTCTAGCCTAGAAGATATTGCTTTGCGAGATTGATATCTGAAGGTATCTAGTGATTTAATGTATGCCCTAAGCCACGGATATACCTTGACGATAATGGGCAATATATCTTCCCCAAACTCAGTAATTAATTTGTTGTAAAACAAGTCATTGTAAAGCAAATAAAAATGGGAATTAATGTGTTTTAAGCAACTTGTAGGGACAAGCTTCAATAGAAAAACTTGTATCTCCAAAGGGAATCCATCTAGCATCGCTCTATTAGAGTGGAAGAGCACCCACCTTTGCGATTATTATGTGTATTGCTATTTCTACCCCAGTTGCGCACGATCCGATTCTCTCAGCAGAGCTACATATAAGATACCTATCCTAGAGAGTGGAGAAAATATAACAAAAAATAAAATAAAAAAAAAAATAAAAAAAAAAAAAAAGAGAGAAAGCTTTGTTATCCCGGAATTTTTAACAAATTCTTATCTATTAAAATTTCACTTTAATTTTTTTTTTTTTTTTTTTTTTGTTTTTGCTTTTGTTTTTGCTTGTAATAAAAATGCTCCGGGAATTTTGGACGGTTAAGAGATACCTGAGTTGATTCAAGTGAGACCATCACGTGATAGAAACTTCTCGAAGTTAGGTCGAGTACAAGTTACAGCAACATCTACGATATCTCAACGACAATGGCTATTATCCACCCTCCTGTGTTGTGGGCGCAACGTTCAAGCGCCTCTGATATTTCGAAGAATGTCATTTTCTTAACCATTGAAGTTCAAGATGCGGAAGACACGAAAGTTTCTTTGACTGATGATAAACTCAGCTTCAGTGCCAATTCTCCCGACAAGGCTACCACTTACGAGTTGAACTTAGAATTTTATGCTGAGATCAGCTCCAAGGATTCCCGCTGGCACGAAACTGGTAATCATATTAGTTTCGTTTTACAGAAGAAAGGCGCTGCAGATGAGTACTGGCCACGTTTGTTAAAGGAAAAATTGAAGTTACACTACATCAAAACTGATTTTGACAAATGGGTTGACGAGGACGAGCAAGATGCTCTGACAGAAGCTGATGATAATGCTAATATGATGAATTTCGGCGGTGGTGGACCAGGAGGAGCTGGTGATATTGATTTCTCCCAATTACTTGGTGCCGCTGGTGGTGGCGCTGGCGGTGCTGGTCCAGATTTAAGTGCTTTAGCCAGCCAGCTTGGTCAAGCAGATCAATCTACTGAAGAGGGAGTTCCGGAGGAAGAAGAGGAAGATTCGGAAAAGAAATAAGTTATTCCGTATTTTTGCAAGACTTGCTCAAGTTGAGTTTGCTCGCTTATCTTTTTCTTTGTCTCATATGGTATCATGAAACATAGTTCTAGTTTAATCTTGTAGATTTGCGTTATCTTCCTGATGAATAAAATAAATGGATGATAGTCCCTTTCAAACTCTCCATGGATAACAATGAGCCAATCCTTTCTGTCATTAAATGGCTTTGCATTATTAAGTATTGAGATCACATCAGGGAGACTAAAGCCCATCCAGTAAGAGCACAATCTTAAATGGTTAAGTTCTCCAACAGTCAAATTCGAGAATTCAGTGATTGATCCAAGTTGGTTTCCTATAGTTAACAAGTTGACCGGTGTTTTCGTTTTTGAAAATTCACTGATTCTTCGAAATAATTGAGTCTCATTAACCATAGCGAGTATCAGCAAGAATATAATTATTCCGCCTTTATGCTATTTTTTTTTTTTTTTTTTTTTTTTTTTTTACTTCGTTCTTTTCTAAATATATAACACTCTCTTCCTCGTTTGAATCAATTTGATCTCTTGCTTATTTTTAACGGGTCGTGCGATGCTGAGTTCAATAAATTTTTATTTCACTCCGCATAGATTCACGAACATCGTACTGATGCTAAAGCATAAATTATTCAAACCTTCGTGTTCTTTGAGAAGGTCAGTGAGCAGTGCCACTATTTCTCCTCATAATGCAACTCTAGGTGACCAAAAAGAGTTCCGTGAGAGAGCTCTTGCAGAAGCTATCGCAAGAGAGGAAGAGGCGAAGGCCAAAGAGAAAGCCATTAGAGAGACCAGATCAGCAATGAGAAGCTTGATCAGTGGGTTAAATGAGACACCTTCTCTTTTGGCTAAAGAAAGAACTAAAAGTTTGCAGAAAGAGCTTTTAAATGTTGACACTTCTAAACAATTGGACGAGGAGCTCGAACATCTCATAATTAATAATATGAGTTTACCCGGTTCCGAAACTTCAAGAAGAAATTGGATTGGACAATCCGAGCCTACTCTGAATCAACTCCGAGAACTCCTGTCACCAACATCTAGTCAGTCCACTACTAGTTCATTTGCGTCTGAATTTCCAAGCTTGAAACCAACGCCAGACTATAGGCCATATTCTGAAAACGAGCTTTTTTTGAGACACTTGGCTCATGCCAGAAATAGTGGAAATTTAGGCTCGAAAGTGAAAGACGCATATTTTCCCAGTAAGGATGTGAAGCTGCCTTCTTCTATAAAAGATATAACACTCAAAGATCTTCTTGCTGCAGGATGTCACTTGGGTCATTCAAGATCACTTTGGAGGCCTTCAACGCAACCTTTTATTTTTGGAGAATACGATGGGATGTTACTTATTGATTTGAACGCTACCTTGTCACACTTGAAACGTGCTGCGGCTGTAACGCAAGGTATTGCAAAAAAAGGGGGGTTGATTTTGTACGTTGGAACTTCCAAAAAAATGGAAGAACGTCTCGCTTTAGAAGAAGCTGCGAAGAGATCTAAGGGATACTTCGTTTCCAAGAGGTGGATTCCAGGAACAATAACAAATTTCCTTGAGATAACTAAACAGCTTGCTGGACAACATGAAGCTGAAGTAGACCTTGGAGATAATTTGACTGGTCGGCGTTCAACGTCCAAGGATGTCGTTAAGCCTGATTTAGTTGTTATAACGAATCCAGTGGAGAACAGAAACTTACTTAAAGAGTGCATCAAAACTAGAGTCCCTACTATTGGTTTGTGTGACACTAATATGGAACCCTCCTTGCTCACATACCCAATCCCGTGTAATGACGACTCAACAAGGGCTTGCTCGGTAATACTCGGGGCATTATCCAGGGCAGCTGAGAAAGGTGTTACTGAACGCCATGAAGTATTTGAACAGTACAAGAAATCCGTGATATGAAAGTCAAATTTGGTGTTTTAAAAAACTTATGTACATAGTGAGAACAAAAGAAATTACACGAAATACGCTATTGGATTTCTGTAGTATTGAGTCTTAAAATCTTTTTAAATCTGTTGTGCCTAATATATCCGGATAACAGGGTATGAAAAGACTGATAGTGGTATAGAATAATAAATAAAATTAAATTCTCCGACTTTTTTGAAGAGAAAAAAAAAAAAAAAAAAAAAAAAAAAAAAAAAAAAAAAAAAAAAAAAAAAAAAAAAAAAAAAAAAAAAAAAAAAAAAAAAAAAAA
>JAJMDB010000051.1:0-32343 GCA_030573315.1 Osmozyma mogii
ACGACGAAAGGCAAACAATAAGTAGATGACCGGACCGCAAAGGATCACGGACAAGCTAAACATGTTCTCACTTTAAGGGTGCGAGGGTATCAAACTCATCAACCAAGTTGGAATCAGTGGCTCTTTAGTAGAGTCATTGTGGGACGTGACCTATAGAAATGATCCTATGAAGTACGTCGACAGAGAAAAAAAAAAAAAAAACCAGCAACGGCGGCGGAAAAGACCCGGCTATATAGTCCAGCGATGGGCCTTGTGTGCAGTACACCGGGTAACCCCCCAGCGATGCTCTCTGTGGGTTTGGTCCATCTCCAATGCGCACAGTACACCATGGCTCCACACTGTAGGTTTTTGTGCAACGGCAGCGGATAACATAAAAAAATATAAAAAAGCCAAAAATATATGTTCAAACTCAAAAACAATGAATTTGCCAACGTCCCCTGTCCCAACATCGATCGGTTCGGGAGCTGTCCGGTGGTGAACTGTATCTTCCACCATGCTACCCCAGAAGTTGATCCGAAAAGGCGTAGAGCAGAAGCGCCAGAAGTAGAACCGGAGCTCAAACGAGCCAAGAGCACCGGTCCGGAAAAATTGCCCCCACCGGAAAAACCCGAAGACGTCAAGTTCCTCATCACAAAGGCTTTGGCCACCGGAGTCCAGATTCCTCGAGATGTACGAGACCAGGCAGCAAAGAAGATAGCCGACTTTATAAAGCAGAAAAAGCTCAGCCCCACAGTCAACCGGCTGTCCATAGACAGAGAATATGAGTTTGCATCCACCAGCCACACGCTACCGGAGTATCTTCTGAAGGTCGCCAAGTTCATTGGCGAAACCACCGTTCAGGAAACAGACCCAAAGTATATCATGCCAAAGACACTCCACCGGGCCCCAGCGATGCTCCCACAGAGAAAGAAGTTCATTGAGTATCTTGCTGCGGCTTTCAAGAAGGACCCGGCCATTAAAACGCCCGTTGTTGCAGCCATCGACGAGGAATTCAAAATAGCATGTGCCTCTTCGTCCACCACGTACGATATGGCCATCAAGAGACGGCTTTTCGAGCTCAACAACCCCCACCGAGTGAAAGCCCCGGCTAAAGTCGGGTACTCGAAGCCGGAGATTTACCGAGAGCTCGATGCATTGACAATCAGCAAGGAGATGCTTCTGAAGTACGGATACTTTATGGAGATCCCGGAACCGATAGACGATTTCAAGCAAGTCAGAGAGTGCCACCGGTGCAAGCTGACGTTCAATCTTTCCGAAGCAGCGAAAAAGGTCGACTGCCGATACCACTCAGGAAGAATGACGAAAAACGCCCAGAAAGAACGGGTCTACACGTGCTGTGGAGGAGTTGTGGGTGGAAACGACACCGAGCCGTGTGCCAAGTGTGACTACCACGTGTTCTACTGGGATGCCCCCAGAGAAACCCACCATGCCATTCCGTTCGTCAACACCAAGGACTTGTGGGGCACCAGAATGGGTGCACTAGAGGCTGTGGGCATTGACTGCGAGATGGGGTTCACCACCAACGGGTTTGAGCTTCTCCGAATCACAGCAATGGATTTCTTCAGCGGAGAAGAGGTGTTTGACATTCTCGTCAAGCCCAAAGGCCAGGTTCTAGACCTCAACACTCGGTGGTCAGGTATTGCCGAGATCAAGCCCGAAGCTGTGTCGTTTGAGGACTCCCTTGCTCTTTTGGGAGAAGTGGTGGACTCCAGAACGATTTTTGTCGGGCACGGGCTTGAAAACGACATGAACGCCATGAGACTCATCCACGAAAGAGTGGTCGACACGGCCATCTTGTTCCCCAGAAACAAAACTTCTCCTACCTTCCGGTTTGCCCTCAAACACCTAGCGTTCAAGTACTTGGGCAGAAACATCCAGACCGGCCAGCACGACAGTGGAGAGGATTCGTTGGCTGCCATCGATGTGACCAAGTACTTCATCAACCAGGCGTTAGCCCAGCAGGCACAGGATGCCCGCACTACGTAGCTGGATCTATGTAGCATAAATGCATAAATGCAGACTAAATATGCTAAAGAGTAGACGTAGGCGTTGCTGCAAATTGTGGGGTTACAAAATCGCACCACGCGTGACGGCCATAAATACTCCGTTCTCTACTCGATACATCTTTTTCTTTTTATCTTGAATTTACTTTTTCTTCTAATCTAATCTAATCTTCTCATGGTAAAGGCAGTCATTTTGGTTGGTGGGGAAACCACAGGCACACGGTTCAGACCGTTGACGATGGACTACTTGAAGTGCCTCTTCCCGGTGGCAGGAGAGCCATTGATCAGCCACATTTTGTTCAAGTTGCGGGACGACTTGGGGGACTTGTTGGAGGAGATTTTCTTTGTGAGTTTCTTCAAAGACCCGAGCCCCTTTGAGCAGTACGTGAAGGAGAACACGCACCGGCTTGGAGGCGTCAAAATCACGTTTTTGACCGAACCTCTGCCCATGGGCACCGGCGGGGGCATTTTCTACTTCAAAGACCAGATCTTGGGCAGCTCCCCACAGTCCAACATCTTGTTCATCCACGGAGACATTGTGTGCGACTACCCGTTCAAGCGGTTGGCGGAGTTCCAGCAGAAAAACAACGCAGATGTAGCCATCATGGGCGTGGACCCGGTGGGGTTGCTCACAGATAAGGTGTACTCCGGATTGGGCAAGGAGCAAATCTTGCGCAAGTACGGCGTTGCGTTCTCCGCAAGGGACACCCATGACATTGTGCACTACGTGGAGAAGCCCAAGTCCGACACATTTGCCAATTTCAGCGACACAAGCTTCCAGACGTCGATCAACGGGGGTGTTTACTTGTTTGGACCGTCGATTTTCGAGCTTTTGGCTGACGCTAAAAAAAGAAGAGCCGACGTCAACGCCTCGGCTTTCCAGCCTTTGCTCTCCGACGACGAAGAGGATGACCGGTTTTACCCGGACATCTTGTCTTTGGAGCTTGACGTGTTCAAGAGATTGCCGGCACTTGAGAAAATCAAGTTTTCCGTTTTTCCCTATGGTGCTCCGTGGTACCAGTTGTCCAACCCAGGGTTGGCGTTGGCTGCAAATGCGTTTTTCTTGCGTGCGGCTGAAGGGCGGAATCGGATCCTCAGTGACGTCAGCGGGGTAGGGGTGACCATTGGACCGAATGTGACCGTGGGCAGAAACGTCAAGATCGAGGACGGCGTGAGATTGAAGAATTGCATTATTTGCGACAACGTCACCATCGGTGCCCACACCCTTGTGAGCAATGCCATTGTGTCTACGTCGGTGAAAGTGGGCAAGTGGTGCCGGATTGAAGGCACCCTCAGTGCTCCAATCAGCCTGCCTTCCGAGGAACACTCCTCCAGGATCATCTCCAACATTGTCATCTTGTGCAAGGACATCCAGGTCAAGAACCAGGTGTTTGTCTACAATTCGGTGGTGCTCCCACACAAGGAGTTGCGGAACGACATCAAGTACGAGATTGTTATGTAACTTCGCTGCCGTCAATGGCAAACCGCAACTGCGGGGACTTGGTGGTGGCTTTGCTCATGGAGCACGTTGGCAGCCGCCCTTGGCTGCATAGAAAGGTGCCGTTTACCGGTATGTCCACCGTCACCGCGGTGGTGTACGTGTCTTTCAAGCTGCTATCAAATAGTGTAAGCTTACACGACGGTGCCACCAGAACCACCTTGGTGAGGGTCCCGTGGACTAGCGTTTGCCGGTAAATCACCTGGGTCAACTGGTAGTAGCTTCCTGCACACTGGAACCGGCTGGGCATCTCCATATCTTCAAACTCTACCGGCACCTGTGCCTCCTGCAACTCGTGCTTGATCCCACCAAAGAGCTCATCGTATAGCTCACTGTCGTTGTGTGGAAGTGTTTCAAAGAAGTCTTTTGCTGGAGAAATCACCGTGATGTAGTGCTCGTCTACGTTTAGCCGGCACTCCGACGCAGGGTAGTTGCTGTGGAAAAGAGCCGCCGACATGAACGAGTACTTGATGGAGGACTTGGAAATGCAGTCGTCTTTTGACAAAAAGGCCCTCTTGTGGCGGGCGTACTCTTCCGGTGGAAGCCGGCTTTTGGCCTGGATCTCGTCTAGTGTCTCCGAAAGCAAGCCCTCTACGAGCCGACGCGGGTGGGTGTGCGTGGAGATTTTGAGCATAGGCCGGAGAATCGGCCCACATACTACTAACCCAAATAATAGCGGTAGCAACAACATGTTGTAGCTGTTTGTGTAACTGGAGTGGGTGCAAAAAGCAGCCGTACTGCACACAAGACATTCCTCCCAGGGCGCGAGACACGTAAAGTACGCGTTTCCGATGCGTCTAGGAATCTGTAATCGTTAGCTTCTTTCTTTAGCCATGTCCACCCCAGCTTCAAAGGCAAAAAAGCCTTCGTCCAGTCTGGCGAAGCTCAAGCAGCTGTCGTTGATGGCATTTTTCAAACCCGCAAAAGACAAAAAGGAGCCCTCCTCCCCACTTCAGGGCAAATCTATCGCTCCACTTAATGACGGCAACGATAGTGACAAGGAAAATGACTCCTCCATGGCTTTGGACACCACAGACACGCCATTGACCCTGGAAACCAACAACACCACTGCCAAAACTGTGGCGTTGCACTCTTCTCCCGTCAAGAAGGAGCAAGAATCCCCCGTAAAAGAGACCGTTGGGTCTAGCGGACGCCGCAGAAAGCTCGTTAGCTACGCCGAGCTGGATGCAGAGGACGACGAACTGCAGAACATCTCCGGAACGCGTCCAAATGCATCCCGGAAAAGAAGACGCGTTGTGGACTCCGACGACGACGAAGAGGACGACTTTAAGCCCGAACAAGACGCGTCTGAGTCCGAGCTGGACGCCGGCAGCGTTGTCAACGAAGATGACGTCAGTGACGTTGCTCTGGAAGCAGAAGAAGACGACGGAATTCCCGTGAAGAAGTCCGTCACTCCGAAATCTGCAAACTCTGGACTCGGTGACAAGTTCACCGCAAGCTCCTCCTACACAGCTGGACCAAAGATTCCCGCTCCAAAGAAGGTGAGCAAGCCGGCTGAAAAGAAGAACTTTGCCAAGGAAAACGAAGAACGGTACCTGTGGCTTGTCAACGTCCGGGATGCCGAGAAAAGACCCGTGGACCACCCAGAATACGACTCTCGTACTTTGTACATTCCCTCTTCCGCATGGGGAAAGTTCACTGCTTTTGAGAAGCAGTACTGGGAGATCAAGTGCAAGATGTGGGACACCGTTGTGTTCTTCAAAAAGGGGAAGTTCTACGAGCTTTACGAAAACGACGCCATGATTGCCAACACAAAGTTCGACTTGAAAATCGCCGGCGGTGGCCGTGCCAACATGAAGTTGGCCGGTATTCCAGAAATGTCCTTTGAGTACTGGGCCAAGGAGTTCATCAGCAACGGCTACAAGGTGGCCCGTGTGGACCAGAAGGAAACCCTCTTGGCCAAGGAAATGAGAGGCGGTGGCTCCAAGGAAGAGAAAATCATCAAAAGAGAATTGACCGGTGTTTTGACCGGTGGTACATTGACCGATTTGGACATGATCAGCGACGACATGGCCACCTACTGTCTTAGTATCAAGGAGTCCACTGGCGAGTCTGGCGAAAAGATCTTTGGTGCCTGTTTTGTTGACACTGCAACCTCTGAGTTGAACTTTATCGAGTTGCAAGACGACGAGGAATGCTCCAGGCTAGATACGTTGATTACCCAGATAAAACCAAAGGAGATCATCTGCGAGAAGAACAACTTGTGCTCTACAGCAGTGAAAATCATAAGGTACAACGCCCACAGCTCTCACCAGATCTGGAACCACTTCAACCCATACTCTGAATTCTGGGACTACGACACCACCGTCGAGAACTTGGTCAAGAGCAAGTACTACAAAGCCGAAGATCTTGACGATTTCTCCAACTATCCACATGAGCTTTTGCAGTTCAAGGACCAGCACCAGGTTGCCTTTAATGCATTTGGTGGTTTGCTCTTCTACCTTAAAACCCTCAAGCTTGACGAGAGCATCATGAGTTTGGGCAACATCAAAAAGTACGAGATCTCCAAGCGTGGCTCCTCCCACATGTTGCTTGACGGTATTACTCTTAACAACCTTGAGATCTTGAACAACACTTTTGATGGCGGAGACAGCGGAACCCTCTTCAGACTCCTCAACAGAGCCATCACATCTTTTGGCAAGAGAGCATTGAAGAAGTGGATTCTCCATCCATTGCTCAATGTGGAAGAGATTAACTCCAGATACGATGCTGTGGACTTTTTCATGAAGGAAGAGCCTGAGCTCAGACTCGCTTTGGAGACTTCCTTGGGCAATTTGCCTGATCTCGAAAGACTCTTGGCCAGAGTGCATGCCAAGACGCTTAGATTTAGAGACTTTTTGAGAGTGGTGGAGGGATTTGAAGAGATTTCAAAGGTGTTCAAGAATCTCGCAAAGCACGACTTGTCCAACGCAGGAGCCTTGCAGAAGTTTGTGGCACATTTCCCCGAGGAGTTGCACGAGCTCATTTCATCATGGGAAGAAGCCTTTGACAGACAGGAAGCCGTCAACAATGTGGTTGTGCCAGCAAAAGGCGTGGATGCCGAATTTGACGAGTCCACCAGCACCATTGAGTCTCTAGAGGCTCAGCTCAACGAGTATCTTCGTGAGTACAAGAAACAGTACAAGTCCCACGAGATCTGCTACAGAGACTCCGGAAAGGAGATCTTCCTCATTGAGGTTCCTATCAAAATCAAGAACATCCCCAAAGACTGGCAGCAGATGGGAGCAACGTCTAAGGTCAAGAGATACTGGTCTCCAGAAGTCAAGCAGACGGTCAGACAGTTGATGGAACAAAAGGAGACCCACAAGATGGTGTGTGACAGTCTTATTGCCAGAATGTACGGCCGGTTCGACGAGCACTACACGCAGTGGATGGCAGCGATCAAGATATTGGCCAACATCGACTGTTTAATTGCATTGACAAAGACTTCCGAGACAATCAGCTTCCCGCTGTGCCGGCCGGAGTTTGTGGACTCTGAGCAAGGCCAGCTTCGCTTCGATGAGTTGCGCCACCCCTGTTTTGCTGGCAAGACAGAGTTCATTCCTAATGATATCCGGCTTGGTGAGAAGGACGCTCCAAACTTTGGTTTGCTTACGGGAGCCAATGCCGCAGGCAAGTCGACGCTTATGAGAACCACGGCGTTGGCAGCCATATTGAGTCAGATTGGGTGTTATTTGCCAGCTTCTTATGCACAATTGACGCCTATTGACAAGATCATGACTCGTCTTGGAGCCAACGACAACATCATGCAAGGAAAGTCGACCTTCTTTGTGGAGTTGTCGGAAACCAAGAAGATTTTGGCCAATGCCACGTCGAGATCGTTGGTGATTTTGGACGAGTTGGGAAGAGGCGGATCGTCGAGCGATGGCTATGCCATTGCCGAGTCTGTTTTGCACCAGCTTTCCACCCACGTGCAGCCATTGGGATTCTTTGCTACACACTACGGGTCGTTGGGATTGTCATTCACAAACCACCCCCAGATCAAGCCTATGAGAATGGGTATCATTGTGGACCAGAACTCGAGAAATATCACTTTCCTCTACAAGCTCGAGGACGGCACGGCTCCAGGATCGTTTGGTATGAACGTGGCAGCCATGTGTGGCATTGAGAACAGCATTGTGGAGAAGGCAGAGGAGGCCGCCAGATTGTATGAGCAGACGTCCAAGTTGAAGGGAGAGCACGAGAAACAGGTTGCCAACAAGGCCACTGTGGGGTTACAGAGTGACTTCAAGTGGATTTCAGACAAGTACGACAGGATGGAGGAGGACATTCTCCGGTACGACGAGCAGACCAAGGTGTCTGCGTTGGAGAACATCTTCCACATGATCAACGCCCTCTAGTGGCCCCACGCGTCCTGCACACAAGGACGGGGGAGTACTTAATCTCGTGATGTTCTTCTCTCCACCTACTAACTACAACAATGGCCGTTAAATCAGCAGTGAACCTTCTCTTATTCTCAATTGCCTTTGGTGGCGGGGTGATGCACCTGTTCATAGTGTCGCCAATTGCATTCAAGGTGTTGCCCCGGGAGGAGTTCAGCAACTTGCAGAACCACATCTTCCCGCACTACTTCCGGGCCCAGGTGGTTGCGCCAATCTTGCTTGGCTTGACGTCCCCAGTCACTTGCAACGTTGCGTTGTCGCTTTTGGGGGTTTCTTCCGTGGCCGGAGCCGTCAACTCGCTCTGGTGCTTGCCCAAGTGCAGGGAGATCAAGGAGCAGAGAAACAAGTTGGTGGCCGACAAGAAGCACGAGCAGATTGTGGACGGGGAAACCAAGCCCACAGAGGAGTTCACGCGGTTGAACAAGCAGTTTGGCAAGTTCCACGGGTTCTCATCGTTGTTCAACCTTGCCTCGTTGCTCACGCTTGCCGCCTACGGAGTCATTGTGAGCACACGCATTTGATCTATTCATTTTTCTTCTGCGTGTTGTTTTCTTTCTTGTATAGCTTTGGATAAACAACCTTGCCCAACAAGTAGCCCAGCAAAGCCATGTGTCCGACCAAAAGGGCAGCATGGACGCCAATAGCGGGGTAGGATAGGTTCGCATACATGAGTCTGCTCATGAAGAAGGCGTAGTGGGCCAAGATCAACACCAAAGCCACGAAAACGGCTGCAGAAAACGACAACTCCGTTTGAGTCGTATCGTCCATGCCCATATCGTTGAGGGCAGCCCGGAGCGGGGCTTTTTTCTCTTTTCTTCTTCTCTGCACTGGTTGGCTCATGCGGCACTTTGAAAAGGCTCACTGATTTTTTATATTCCTACACGCCGGATCGTAACTTCATGACATAATAAATAACAAAAAAACATTATAATAAATATCACTGCAACACGCTGCTTTCGTTGTCAATGAGGAACTTGCGCATGAGCAGCACGCTGGCACTGAGCTTGCGGAAAACATACAACTTGATGTTGGTGTCGTAGAGGTAGCGAAGGATCAACTCGCCAATCTTGAGAATGTACAACGACCGCTCTAAACTGTAGGTGAAGTAGTGGGGGAAGTTCTGCACGGTGTTCCTCAAGGACTCCTCGTTGGCCATAAAATTGCTGTTTCTGTCGATGAACGCTCCATCGTGGCCGAACGACGAGAACAAGAACAAGTTGGCGAGGTCGGACTCGTGGCGGGAGTTCTGGTACTTGGTCTTGAGGAAGAGCTCGATCCGGGCCATGATCTCCAACACAACCACAAACCGCTCGTTCAACTGCTCCGTCGTGTGCACCTTGTCCGGCAGGAGATACTCTCTCGGGAGGTGGTTTCTCTTGGCAACAAAGATGGCAAACATCAGAAGGGTGGTGAAGATGTGGAAGAGCAACTGCGAGTGGATCAGGCTCTTGTTGATGTCAATGTCGTCAAGCACCCGCCAGCCGATCGTCTTGTCGAACGTCGAGCACGTGTTGTTGGCGTGTTCCAACACATTGTGGTCGAGGTCCCCGTGGAAGTCCAGGCCAACGTCCTCCACACGGAAAAGAATGAGCTTGACGCTGGAAATGCAGCAGTCCACCACCCTCAAGAAGTCGTAGTCGTCCATCTTCTCCACCGACAACACAATCTGGTGGAAGTTGCTGGTGAGCTTCTCGTGGTTGCGGAGCCAGCTCTGTTCCTTGACCAGGCGGAAGTCGAGCCACGACGAGATCTTGGAGAAGTTGACCAAAAGACTGTAGTCGAGCTTCTCGTAGTCTGTGGCTGCGTTCAACACAAGACGGGTTTCTGGGCTGTTTCTCGACGCATCGAGGAAGATGGTGATGTTGTCCAAGATCGAAGCCACGTCCACAAACTTCATCTCGTCGTACTGGTTCATCTCGTAGATCCCGTGAACCAACGACGTGAAGCCATACCTGCTGAGCTCCGACAACTGGTTCACGAGAGTGGAGTTGAACTCGTTCCGGGAGAGCCGGAAAAGCAACTCTTTGAAGACAAGATTGGACTGCTTGGCCTTGTCAAGGTAGTGCTCGATGGTGTTGGGGTTCTGCACCGCCTCCTGGTACCCTTTGAAGTCCGAGTACGAGCGGAACCGCCACAAGTACTCGTCACTCACTGAGGGACAAGCCAAGCTGCCCAAATCGTTGATGCTCAACGTCAACGGCACGTTGTACAGCATGAAAATGAAGCTGGTCAACTTGTAGATCATGAACACGATTCTCACCTGCGATTGCATGTTGATGCTGTTTTTGAACATAATGTCGTTGTTCAGGTCCGGCTCGGTGGAAAAGAGACTGCCTCTTCTGCTGGCGGACTCCGGGTCGTTCATCATCTTGTAGTGGTCCTCGTCGTCACCATTGATGGTAAAAAGAATGGTTCTGTTGCTCTTGACAGACGTCTTGACCAACGAGTTGAGGGCATTCAACTGGCGGATCACAATGTACACGTTGTTTTCGTTTTCGGAAAAGAGTCCATACACCACGGAAAGCGTCAAGCTCTGGATCAACCAGAGCGGATTGACAGAAGAGAACGGGTTGCGGGAGCCGTTGGCCTCACCGACGGTGTTTTTGCGGCCTTCAAGGTAGATGTGAATGGACCTTCTCAGAGCCTCGTACAAGTGCTCAGCATCGTTTTTGTTGTTGGCATACAAAGCCCCGATGGTGGCCACCAAAAGAGGCATGCACACACGGGCACTTTCGTTGCTCTGGGTCTCGTTGGAGGTCATGCTCATGATTTCGTACTCGTTGAGCTTGGACGGGTGGATGAACGGGAAATGGGCCAAAAACAGGTCCACAAACACAGACAAGTAGAACTCCAACTTGTCGTTGGACGGGATGCTCGGGGACATGATCCCGTTGATCGGGTACTTGCTCAACGACTTGTTGATCATGAGCCGCATGCCCTTGGTGAAGAGTTTATCCCTTCGGAGGCCGTTAGCCATGGGAGAAGCACTTCCGGGGTCCTGCTGCTTGGAGTTGAGCACGCTGTTGGGGGAGTTGGAGTCCTTGTTGGAAGAAGACGCCAGCTGGCTGTCTCCGTAGAACGAGTAGCCGTTGGACATGAAGCGGGAGTTGACGTCATAGTCCTTGGTGAGGTCGTCCATGTCCTTCAAGAAGTTGATGTCGAAGTTGACGCCGTTGGTGATGGCCGCCGGGATGGACATATCGTTCAAGTTGGAGTCAAGCACGCCCTCGAGGTCCATGAGGTCATCCTCGACCTCCTGTTTGATTGGAGAGAGCGGGTTCTTCATGCGGCCAGATCCGGCCGACTTGGACGGCACATTTTCCGGGATGTCGTAGAAAGTGTAGCCGTAGCCGTTGTTGTCGTTTTCGTTCTGCCCACTGCGAGGTCTGAGCAAGCTGTTTTGTCTCAGGGGAGCCGTGGGAGGCTGGATCGGCGTGGGGGCGTCCATATTGTGGAAGGAACCGCCGGAAGCCACACTGTCGGACCGCAAGAGCATGGAAAACGGCGTCTGATTGTCCTGGGACTCCAAGTTCAACGAGGAAATGGAGTCGTCTCTGGTCATTTTCATAGCCTGGCCTTTGCTGAAGCCGTCCATGGACGGAATGGTCGACAAGTTGTTGAGCCACGAGTACTCGTCCTGAGTGGACGAAGGTAGAAGCTGCGGGGTGGAGAACTCCACCGTATCTGCGACCGGGTAGGTATTGTTGAAGTCGTCAACGGCGTAGGAGTAGTTAGCCCCAGACTGGGCGGAAAACGAAGCCCCCCTGTTTCTGGTGGCGTTTCTGCGGTCAAAGAGTTGTTTTTGCAAGTTGGAGTCCTTGACAGACGAGGATCTCGAGAGACCCCTGTCCTTCTTGACTTTGGAGATGTTCTGCGGAGAGTTGAAGAGATTGAGGTTAAAGTGGACGCCGTCCATGGAGCCCCGGTGGGAGTTGGACGGCGTGGGGATGGAGCCCGAGGCTTTCCCCATTACAGAGGTGCCAGGAGTCAGGTTTGAGGAGTCTCTGCGTTGTGGAGACAGGCGCAAAGTGGAGTCGTCAAACAAGTCCTGGCAGTCGGAGGAAACGGAGTTTGACTTGACCAGCTTCCTCCGCAAGCGGGTGATGGCGTCTGCACAGCCAGCGTGCAACTTCTGGGCGTGTCTGAGCAACAAATCTCTTCTGGAGAACTTACGTTGGCACACGCCACAAGTGAAGGGTTTCTCCTTGGTGTGGGACCGTTCGTGGCGGCGTAAGTGCTCCAAACGGGCAAAAGCTCGGGTGCAAGTGTTGCAGACGAAGAGCCTGGGCTTCCCCAGCGGCGTGGTGCCGTGGGAGGTGAGCTCGTTGGGGACCTTCTTTTTGCCAGCCTCTTCCTCAAGGGAATCTGGGGTAGACTCCCGATCACTGAGTTCAGGATGGAGTGCTGACGAGAAGTTCATCGTGGGGAGACAATGATTGGGCTGCTGGGAGGAGATCATAAGCCAGACAGACAATAAATAGACAGCCAATGAATAGCACTAGGTGGTTGGTGTGGTCAGTGGGCCATATAGGTAAAACACTGGAAGTGGTGAGAATTCTGGAAATCCGGGGAGAATTCGGGACTAAAGTCTGAGTGGTAAGGAACGGATGAAACGCAGCGACAATGGTAGATCTGACTAATCTCTGGGGTGAGATGGTCTTGTTCGTAAAATTGAGAAAATCCTGGAGTTTTTGCGGGGGGCCGTACAAAAATAAAATACAAAAAAAAAAAAAAAAAAAAAAAAAAAAAAAAAAAAAAAAAAAAAAAAAAAAAAGCGAAAAAGAAAGGAACAAACGAACACGCCGTGAACAGGCTACAGACAGGACCACACACAACCAAGCCTTCGTCCACGCAGGCAGCGTGTCGGAGGGTGGTCTACAGGCTGGGGGATTTTTACGTTTTCTACTTCGTTTCGTTCTGGCGGTTTGGCAAGGGGACCAGACGGCTGGGTGCAAGGGTGTGCGGACCGTGGTGAAATCTGGGGTACCTCGAGCATGACGGACTGCAGGGAAGGCGGCATGAACAGAATGGTCTTGGTGTGGGCTGTTTGGCTGCGGGCGGTACGGACGGGTGTATGTTTCAATTGCTGGATAAAGTTTGGATTTGGTATGGGGGCGGCATCGGGCCGTTGTGTTGCCGAGCTACCCCACTTTTGGGAAACGTCATTGCCGCAAGCGTCGGTGGCTTGTTGGGCCGTGCGCGCGCGCCGTGCACGTGAGCCGCGCACGTGAGCCCCTTGCAGCAAACGTCACCTGGTCGGCGGGCCTCCCAGCCGCGCTGGCCTCGGTCTAAAACAAGGCCAAACTCTATTTGCTGATCCCTGCTAGCGCAGAGCCCAACACCAAGGTGGGGCACATTGTCCCGCTCGGAGTACTAATTAGGCAGCCACATTGTCGGCTAAGTCGCATGCACGCGTGTCGCAACAATGCTCCCTGATTAGGTAAGCACGCGACACAAAAGAGAGAAGCTCCGGTCAGACATTGTCACGTGTTCACGTGCGCACAAGCACGTGACCCGCAGCCACGTGCAATTCGCCTCGCCTTCATCCACACCTTATCTTTCCCATCGCCACCAGCATGTCGTTGATAGAGATCGAGTCCCAGGACCAGTTCACCGACCTCACAAAAAATGACCCCTCCAAGCTCATCGCACTCTACTTCCACACCCCCTGGGCCGCCCCCTGCCAGACCATGAACTCCGTCATCAAAACTTTGGCCCAGGCAAATCCATCCGTCGGCTTTCTCTCCATAAACGCCGATGACCACTCCGACATCAGCGATCTCTTTGAGGTTTCCGCCGTCCCCTACATAATATTAATCAGAAACTCCACCATCTTGAAGGAGTTGAGTGGTGCCGACCCTAAGGAGCTTCTTGCTGCCTTGAACCAGTTTTCGGGCGAAAAGCCAGCTGCTCCACAATCTGCATCTGCTCCTCAGGCTGCTCCTGCCGATGCTGCCGAGCCTCTGCCTGAGGAAGTCACTGAACGTTTGAAGAAGTTGACTTCGGCTGCCCCCGTGATGCTCTTTATGAAGGGCTCTCCATCTTCTCCACAGTGTGGCTTTTCCCGCCAGCTTGTGGCTATTTTGAGAGAACACGAGGTCAGATTCGGCTTCTTCGACATCTTGAAGGACGATACCGTCAGACAGGGTCTCAAGACCTTCTCCGACTGGCCAACTTTCCCCCAGTTGTACATCAACGGTGAGTTCCAGGGTGGCTTGGACATCATCAAGGAGTCTCTAGAAGACGATCCAGACTTCTTCCAGAGTGCCCTCAACATGTAATATACTATATAAAATTATTTACATATTATTTTTTCTATAATCGTCCCTGTGACACAAGTAGATCCAACTCCGGGTCGTCCGAAAAGTCGTCATCGTCCTGGTCTTGCCGGGACTGGGTCATGTGGCTCATCAACTCGTTAATTTTACTGTCATTAAGCAGGTCGTCAAATGCGTCTTCGTCTGTGTCCACGTCGCTTTCCTCCACTTCTTCACTCAATTCGCTGTCTTCGTTTTGCGGGTCTTCACTCATTTTTTGCTCGATATCCACCGCAAACTGGTCTCTCAGCAAAAAGTCCCCTTGCTCCATGTCGTCGGTAGTGGTCACATCGTCGTCTGCGTAGATTTCCCGAAATTGCCCCCCAAGCCGGTTATATCTGAACCGTGTGCCTGGATGGTGGAGCTTGTACCGGAAGGAGTTGTATATCTCCGGAAGAAGGTACCCGTCAAGCAAGTTGGCCTCCTGAAAGGATAAGCGGAGCATGCAAATGTACCGGAGGTAGTCTGATATTCTGTTTTTCGTTTGCCGGAGCTCTCTCATGGCCTTAAAATGCCGTGGAAATTTCATCGTTTGCGTCCGGCCAGACTTGGCCGGAACTTGCCGTAGATTGTACCGTACGCTGGCAACGCCATAATCCTTGCTTGCTTCAACCCCAGCCATCGTGTCATTGACACTAAGACTGTCGATCAAGTTGGCCGCTACTCCAACGTCAAAGTCTCCTCCGTTGTATATCTGGTAGTTTTCAAGAAGACCAAGGAAAAGCACATCGAAGTTTCCGTAGGCGTCCACCACTTCTCTCACAGAAAGCTGGTCACTGGTGTTTTCTTCAAATCCAGCAAACTTCCCACTGGAGTGGATGACTTTTCCAACTGCATGGAAAAAAGAAATCTGTGACTCCCGGATCCCAACTGCCCCGTGGCCATGAAGGTTCCAGAACTGCAAATTGCAAATCACAGACCGTATGTCTCCTGCCTCATACATGCTCTGAAGCACAGGCTCAAGCTTTGAGGGAGGTTTTGATCGTAGACTCGGCTCCTTGCCTATAATCTTCAGCAAGGTCTTTTTCATGAAGGACTTGGCAATGGGCAAGAACTTGATCCTGTTTATATGCCCTGACGCAATGCCTTCACTGAGAAAACTCTTCCCTAGAAGCGTCTCTGCACTGATATTGTTTTCTATGCCGTAATGCTGAAAGGTGCTGTCGTTTTCAAACTCCACTTCCGTCAAGCAGAGTATCACCGGTGGAAGATGAACACTGCTGTCGGTGTAGATCCACTCACGCAAAGCCTTTCGGAAGGCCTGGAGGGTATCTTCCTGAAACACATTGGGAAGTTCCTCTACCAATATGAACACAGGAGTAGATCCCCCAACGTATCGGCAAGTAGCCAAAAACTCCGGAAAATGAAAAACAGAGCTCACACTCTCAATGCTGGAGTCCCGGTACTCAATAATGCAGTTCTTGTTTCCTGTCAACTGTTCTGCCACAAGTTTGGCAGTGGTGGATTTGCCGCATCCGGAAGGACCGGTAAGAAGGAGCAATCTGGGGTTCTGCTTGAGCATGGCTTGCATTGCAGCAGTCACTTCCTTGAGTTTCCGTGGGTTTATGCAGAGATCATTGGTGCTTTTTGGAGAGTACTTGTCGATCCATTGTTCTTGATCTGGTTTATGGATCTTTTGGGGCTTTACCGGAAACGCATCTTCGGTGTCGTCGTCAAGCTCATCACTCAAACTGTCGTCTTCTCCATATGCCACGGTTTTTTTGCGCCGTGGCATTGTTCATTTGAAGTATCTGCACAAGACATCTGGGTGAGAAGTCCATGTCAACATCCTGCACATAACCACTCAAAGTCCCTCTTCAGAATCTTTCCACAAACCGGGGCAGTTGGTGCACGGGAAAGTTATTCGGATTTGGAGAACGGGCCTGGCAGCTTCCCGGGCTCATGGGAGTGTAGTGGGGGAGTTTTCTCGGAACAGAGTCGGTTGAAGCGGATCTCTTTCCCGATTTGGCAACCGGAGTAGGGTAGTCACCATTCTTGTTAAGCATCACGTCTCCATACCGGACTTCGATGGTCTCCTTCAATTCAGGGTACGCCAAGAGCTCCAAGGAGCCCTCCTGCGGGTTGTTTTTCTGCACAATGCCACAAAACACTTCCCCAGTGTGTCTTTTGCTGGGCAGACGGGCAAGCGTAAACTGTACAATGGAGCCTTTTTGGAAGTTTTCCACAAGTTGGTGCAATTCTGGGCTTTCGTGGTCGTAGAACGGACCAGCTGAAGGTCTATGGGTTTTGCACAAACTGGAATCAAATTGCACTCCTCCTAAAAGTCCACATGTGCCATGATAGGCTTTAGCGCATTTTCCATAGGAACACTGGAAGCAGGCACCCACAGAAACACCAGCACTGTGGCACACACCGCATTTGAGGTTTCTCTGGGCTTTGGAGATTTCGTTCATGCCACGGACGGCAGAACCACTGATTTCAAGCTGTTTGGGGAACATCTCAGCGCAAATCCGGTGGACGTTTTGGTTAGAGGATGTTTTGGGGTCTAGAAGGTCTGAGCTGAGAAGCTGGAACGGTGCCAATGTTTTTGCCTCGTCGTTGAGTGTGTTTGGACAAAGTGCACACTCTTTTGGGCCTTTAGCTCTTGGTTTTCTTGGTCTGCCCCGTTTTTCCTTCTCCGGCAGGCTTTTCTGTTCCTTCTCTTCTTTCTGCTCCTTAATATCGTCCAGGTACGGAATGCCCTTGAACTTGCAGTAGATCTGCTTGTAGTTGATGCCCACAGAGTCGGCAATGCACTCACATTTGTGGGTCTTTTCGGCAAACGGAAACCAGTCGTCTAGAGCAAAATTGACCGACTCGGCAAGATTGTAGCCGTAGTTAAATCCAGAATGGTAGCCGTACGGATACGTAATCATGAACTCACCCTGGTTGTGGACCACACTATTGCACTTGATGCCATTTTTGGCAAGAAACTGCGGAGAAGCCATAAAGAGCTTATGACGGAGAAACTCCGGACAATGCTTATATTCGTCGTCGAAGATCTCCTTCATCAAATCGTAGAATTTCCCGCTATCTTTTTGCGAAATAGAGTACCACTGCTTGGGTGCACCAAAATGTAGATAGTTGATGGAGTACAAGTCCTGGTCCTCAAGATGCCAGGAAAAGGTGGCTTTCCAAAGTCCAGCATAGAGATAAGCGTCGTTAACACCAGGAATACTCTCCTCCATAAGATCTAGAATGTTCGGTAGATGGGCCACATTCCATGGGGTCTTTTCGTCCAAAAAAAGCGACCCAAGCATGTCTGCTCCGTACATTGGCTCAGCATAGCCTAGGGATTTCCAGTACATGTGCTCGAGCTCCTTGCACCGGTGGCTGGTGAATTCGGAGGCGTCAATGTTGAATTCTCCCTCTAGTAGAGACTTTGTGACTTCCGCATTAGGCAATTCCTCGTGCTCATCTTCGGTTTCGTCATCGTCCGGCAGTCTTCGTCTGGACTTTCTCGAGGTTGGAGGCACGAAGTTGGATTTTTTCGAGAGCTCCTTCCACAGAAATATATCGTAGCTTCTCTGTTTCTCCACATTCTGCGAAGAATAAACACCTTTGAAGCCACCGGTGGGGTTTATGTTCTGGACGATGGGGTTTTTGATTCTGATGTTTTTGAGATTGTCCTCAACGTACGTTCCGTCAAGCAGCCGGAGCCATTCTGCTGGAGGAACGATCTTGACAATCCCCAGCTCCATTCCGTACTTGTTGATAGCCTTGTTGTACTTGTAGAAATCCTTGAATTGGTCCATGGTGGGCTTGAAAACAGGCACACCGTCTGCATAGTGGTCTGGCTCCACACTTAGTGCTGGATCTGCCGAATACACAGACTCCATTTTTGCAATTGTGGAGAAGCTAAGCGGTTTGCTTGGAATGTCTACACATGTTAGGTCACGTGACCAAGCGAGCCGGACCCGATGTCTAAATCAGGTGGTCTCAATAGCACTCCATGCATTCTCCGCACACCAACAGATCCCTACAGCTGGCCTATGCATCGTATTGGTGGAATTAATTATATAGGAAGCATTTCGGCTTAAAAAGAGAGATGCTTTTCTTCTTGCAAATTTAGAAATTTGGCGTAGTGCGTGCCGTGCACAAGAGCATATCAACGCGTTCACGCGTGGCAAACCTCAGGCACACCTTACACCATGGCACAACCAAAGAGAGCATACAACCCAACGCCGGAGAAATTTTCCAAATCGAGAGCCGCCAGAGCCACGTTTTTGACCGGCTGCACCGTTTTGGCCTTCATTCTCCTCGTCTACCACTTCTACTGCGTGGTGGCTGCAGTGATCTCATATGAGCATGGAGGGCTCCTCAAAACGCTTCTCATTTCCGTGGGTCTTTTCGCCTTGAACGCTTTTGTCATCATCAAGACGTTGGTTTTCTTGGAAACAAAGCTCATGACAGACATAGACGAGGACCACAAGAAGTACATTTAGGTTTTTCTTTCGTTGGTGGTGGTGACCCCGTGATCATCGCAGAATCTTTGGAGAAATGCATCATCTATGGCTATCGGGAACTCGGTTATGAGCAGCCGGATCTCACTGAGCACAACCGGCTGGTATAGTGCTATTTTCAAGTGCAACGGAGAGCTCTTGATGACGTTTGTGAGTTCAGTGCGGAGCTTCTCCTGAAACAGCTTCCCAAAGCTAATCTGCTTGTCTTCAGAACACTTAAGTAAAGCTTCAATAGACCCGTGTTCAGTCCACGACGCTGCGTACCGCAACGCTTCCTCCATGGTAGATTTGAGTTTTGTAGGTGCAAGTCCGAGCTTCGAGTACAAGGATTTGACTTCCTTGAAGGGGAGTTTGCTAGACATGGGGCTCAGCGGAACTTCTAGGATAGAGTGGTCTTTTGCCGGCAGCAGAGATTCCTTCAACTTGCTGATTTCAATGATGCTGAGTTCGTTTTCGTCCTCAGAGTCTGGAATACACTCCAGACGAGGTTCCGACGGGAGTTTTCGAAGCTTGACGTCTGGAGTTTCCTCCGTAAGATCTATGTGTCCCTGGAACTGGAGTGTGGATGTCTGGTATACTTTTCTGGGGGTTTCCTTTTTGGTGGGGATATGCTCCTGGCTCTGTTCTGACTTTGCCGTAGAAAACACCTCCTGTGGGGATTCCTGGACGGGAGAAGACGTGATGACAAGACTCTGGGGCCATTTGGTGGGTGTTTTCGGCTGCTGTGCCTTGACGGGAGAAGAAAAAATCACACTGTCGGATTTATTGGGGGACTTCTTGGGCTCGTTGGGGAAGCTGATGCTGGTGAGGACATTGATGGACTCAGGGACCTGCTGGTGGGAAGAAATTGGCTCCTCGGAGTCAACAGTGATATCTAGGAGCTCCTGGGACTTGGGCTGGTCCACATAGGGCTCAAACTCGGGCTCGGAGTCGGAGATAACCAGCGGAGCCATCGGGCTCAGCTCATACTCTGTGTCGTCCTCTTGCACGGCCGACTCGTCTAGGGCCTGCGAGAGCGTAAGGAAAAACGGGGTTTCCTGCTGCAGAGCAGCTCTTTCTTCTTCCAGACCAGCTGGACCTTTCACCATCTGCTCGTCCTCGAGGTCGTAGAGCCACTTGAAATCGTCGGTGGTCAACGAGTCACTCGGCTGCCGAGACGCCTGGGACCAGACGTTGCTTTCTTTCGCTCGTAGTTCCTCACAGGCAGCCAAGGCTTCTAGCTTGCGGTTGATCTGGTAGAGAGTGCGTTCGTTGTTCTTGGTGAGCCCAGGAAACTTAAGTCGTATGTTATCTAGTATATACTTCCATTCGTGCTGCGTGCATAGCGGGGACTCGGCCGGCCCACTTCTGCCGACGGTGTTTCTGGTCACCTGGTCCATGCGCTCGAGGAAATGGTCCACCTTGGCCATGTCTCCGGAGAAGTAGTCCATGATGGTGCGAGAGTCGGCCTTTTTGCCTCCGGCAAGGGAGTCTCGGACAAAGGCACTCAAGGACTGGGGCTTTGGCTTTGGCTTTCTTCTTGGCCGGGGCACCACCGGCTTCTTTGCCACTCTCGGGGGCTCCGGCCGGGCCATTTTGAACCCGCTAAGCCGGGAAAGTGACTTTTCTGTTTCCTCTAGTTGTTCATGCCGGGACTGGATTTGCGTCGAGAGGAAATTAAGCGAAGATTCCGAATCCAGCATCAAGTTGGTGGCACCGCGTCTTGATGGATATCAAAACTACACAATGCGCGTGCGCGTCAGAAAAAACACCTTTATCCGTGGATTCCTTCCTTCACCTCCCACACACTCTTCTTCTTGTTGTACACAGCAACATCCTGTATTGTGTGCTTGAGCATGCTCTTGGTGAAGTTTTTGAATTCCTTCTTGGCCAACTCGGATAACGTGCCGATGGTGAAATCGCTGTTTTTCTGGATGAACGCAGTGAGTTCGCGTAGAACCTGCGGGTCCTGGATGGTGGGTTTGTGCGGCGTAAGAATGTTGGTAGTGGCTGCCGGCTGGGCATTCATGGCTGACGGAGTCGACATCTGCGTCACGCAGAGCTGGCTGGTTTTGGTGGCCCCAGAGTCTCCCCAGTAGTCGTGGAACGGGTCTAGTGGGAACGATAGAGCCGTGAGTGGCTGCATCTGGAGCCCTTCAAAGTCGTTGCCCGTGTTCCATTTGGTCACCGGCTGGAGTGGCCCGGCAATGATGCGTCTTTTGCCGTCGGCGTCTCCTTCCACGAAATCGTCCATTTCGTCATCCTCGGCATCCTCGTCGTCCTCTGCGTCTTCAAGATCATCCACGTCTTCTCCGTCGTCGTCCTCTCCGTCCTGCCAATCAAGATCAGAGTCGTAGTTGTAGTCATACCCGGTCAACGACGTATCTAGCGGGTTCTCCGGCTTGAATGTAATGCCACTGTGCTCCTTGGAGCACCACGTTCCCACATATGGCGGTCTGGGGTTCTCGTAGAACTGCAAGTACCGTATTGGGGGTAGGTTCTCCAAAAGCTGGGCCAAGTTGGCTGTTTGCGGAGCATCCAATGCCTGCAAGAGGTCCTCGGAAGTGGTCTGCTCCACTGGCTCAACGGCAAGTGGAGGCTGGCTATCAAAGAAAGATAGAAGATCCGACTGCTCGTTGAAAATGGCCTCATCGATGGCTTTTCTTCTCTCACTGAGTTTTTCCTCTGAAAGCTGCCCCGAAGAAGCAAGAGTGGCGTTTTTCTTAACAAAGAATGGCAAAAACTGCCGGCTGTACGCGTCCTGGGGCGGAGGAGTGGCACTGACGGATTTCTCCTCCTTCTTCACCTGGGTGGAAGAAGGCTGATTCCGGGTGAAAAACGACGAGATCTTCATCTGGCTGCGTTCCTTGGCCTCCTCTCTCTTGCGTTTTTCCTCTTCCTTGAGTTTCCGCTCCTCCTCCTTCTTCTTCCGCTCAAGCTCTTTTCTGGCCCTCTCTTCCTCGACCTTCTTCTTCTTCTCTTCTCGTCTTATGCGCTCTTCTTCACGCTTCTGCTCCTTCTCACGCTCGAGCTGCTCTCTTTTGAGCTGCCGTTCATGCTCCTTCCGTTCTCTTTCCTCCTTTTTGAGTCTTCGTTCTTCTTCCTTTTTCCGTTCCCGTTCAGCCCGTTCGAGCTCCCGGGCCTTCTGTTTTTCTAACCTTTCCTGCTGCTTGTCTGGTTTCAGGGAACTCCCCAGAGTGTCGACTTCCATGGTCACTGCGGAGTCGTCCTCGTCGTTGATCTCGATCACCTCGGTGTCTTGGTTCAGTAGTTTTGTTGTGCGACTGAGATATCCCAGCTTAGGGCGTTTTATGCATTCACTTGAGGAAAAAAACCACGTTCTGGCGGACTCGGACTCACCACTCGCTGCGGTACTCTTGACTATGGGTTCGCTGGTGTCCGTGGCACGTTCTCCCAGGCTCATAAGATATGGCAATGGGCCGTTAATTTGGTCTTCAACAATACAATTCGGCTGAGTTCTTCAGACGCGTTCCCTCACGTGACCACCCAGTAGTTTCCTGTTCTTTAAATTTTCCAGTAGAGAAATTACACTATGCTATTGTTTCCGTTTTTCAGATTTTGGATCTTTGGATTTGGATCTCGGCTACTTTGTTGGCTGTCCATCCAGAGTGTACTGCCGCACTAAACTTTAGCCAGTCTGAGCTGGGGCTACCAGATGCGGGTCTTTCTTTTTCTGTTTTATTGTAATTTTGGGGAGAGGTACAGTAAACTCATAGATTTCCTTTTTTTAAGAAGTAATATTTTGGCTGGTATATTACTACATTTTGCACCTTATACTGGTTAACCGTTGTGGACTGCAAACGCACCTGGCCACACCTCACCGATATCAGCACACAATTCTACTTGAATAATAGTAAAGATTCTAAAGACATTTCAAAAAGAGATAACCAGAATTGAAAAGAAACAATAAACTAAAAACCAAAAAAGCAGAAAACAAAGACCGTGACCTGGAACACAGCACCAACTCCGCGAACAGCACCAGACCGCAACTGTGGGTAATTCCAAATCCTGAACTCCAACCACCAATTTTCAAACCTCTGATTTGCGGACTCTGATTTGCACTCTGTTTTTTAGAAATTCCCAGTGGGCAAGCCGTTTCTAAGATCATCCTCATTGGCCTGCACTTACCAAGTCCGATCTGGAGTGGCAACTAGCACCACAAGACGAAATGGCGAACCCGGTGATCCCAGGCTCGTTTCCCGAGGAGCAGCCTGTAGACGACGCAGAACAAAGCCTCGACTTCCAGATCCTCGACAACTTCCAGCGGAGTGAGTTCATAGCCACCAAATCAAGAAACCAGAGAGACCTCCTCATCAACCTCGAGGCGTCGATCTACGCCATTTCCGGCTACATCTTCATCAAATACTGCCATTCCGCGTGCATTCTCCCGTTTGTGATGACTGTATCTCTCCAAACGGCCTTATCGGTGTCTGCCATCGCCAACTCGGCCAATCTAGACCCGGCTAATAATGAGCATGTCCTCCTTAATGCTTGTGTCCAGCACATTGCCGAGAACGAGAACCAGCGGCGGGGGAACCCAAATGCCCGGCAGAAGATCCTCTCCATCTTCAACGGAGCCATTTTTGTGGTGTTTTTGCTTCTGGCTCTCTACCATGTGCTCTTTGTGGCCTGGCTCTATGAGCTTGCTGAGGGCGGTCACTTGCAGGATATAGCCAACGGCTCCTGGTGGTTCATATCGTTTATCGGAGAATCGGTCCCGCTGGACTACTCAGAAGCTGTTCCTCTCTACAGAAAGTTGTGGCAGTTGGGGCTCTACCAGCTCTTGTTCTTTGACGTTGTCATCTTGCTCTTCCAGCTTATAATATTCCAGAGCATATGGAGGCAATCCACAAAAGGACTTCTAGGCCACACTCTAAGAGACAACGAAATGGAGGTGGTCCGGCCTTCTCTGTCCACTGTTCTGAGCAGCACCCTACAAACAATATCCCCCGGAAACAAAGAAGCCCTCCGTGTCCGGCTCTACGAGTGTTTCCAGCGGCACAACTTTGGTTTCTAAAATCTTCAAAATCTCCAAGATCTTCAAAATCCATTCAGGCCTTCAAAGTCCTCAATACAATGCGCACGCGGTCTGCTGGCAGAAAACGGTGCGCGACGCGTTTCAATCCCACTTCTTTAACCATGTCAGTCGAGAAAAAGCAAAAAATCGAAGAATCCCTCAAGGTTTTCCTCCGTTCGGAAAAGGCTAAGGCTCCCACCAAGGGCTCTGCATTGGCTGCCGGCTACGACCTCTACTCTTCCGAGGAAGCAGTCATTCCAGCCCAGGGCCAGGGTCTTGTGGCCACCGACATCTCCATTATTGTTCCAGTGGGCACGTACGGCAGAGTTGCACCAAGATCCGGATTGGCAGTCAAGCACGGCATCTCCACCGGTGCCGGTGTCATTGACGCTGACTACAGAGGAGAAGTCAAGGTTGTGCTCTTCAACCACTCCAAGAAGGACTTTGAGATCAAGGCCGGCGACAGAATCGCCCAGCTTGTGTTGGAGAAGATCGTCAACGCTGATGTTTCTGTCATCACCAAGGAGGAGCTCGACACCACCGACAGAGGCGAGGGAGGATTTGGGTCTACAGGCCACAACTAGATAGAATGCACTTATTTAATAACTATATATCTAAGATACATAAGACTCCACGAAGAAGCGATGGACTGTATAAATAAATCGTAAACTCATGTTCATTCTTTGCCAGACTTGGACTCCTTGGCGTCCTTAGGCTGGCCGTCCTTGGCAGGCTCGTCCTCCTCAATCTTGATGCCCTCGCCAGCGGCTTCCTCATACTCATCCAACTTGATATTGTCCTTGATGTTGTTGACGGTGTCCTTTTCTCTAGCGTTTTCCTCCTCGATCATCTCGTCCTGCTCCTTCAACATCTCCAACTTCAACTTGGAGTCGTCAGACAAACTCAACTTGGCAACATTGTACACCTCGTCTGGGATCGAAGACAACACTGCCAACAATGCATGGTGGTACGAGTCCACACCCTCTGCGTGCTCTCCGTAAGTGTAAGCAGAGGACAAGATCAAAAGAGTGGAGGGGATCTTCTGTCTCAATCTCAAGTCCAACCACGTCTCCAAGTCCTCTCTCAATCTGCCAGGAGACTGGTTCTGGGTCTTGATACCTCTCTGGGAACAAGCCACCTGCAACTCGGGCACGGTAAGCGACTCCACGCCTTCGTAGTCAATGGCCTTGTCGTCCTTGATGATGGTCAACAAACGGTGTCTGATTTGGTAACGCAAAATGGAGTCGGTGCCAAACGGTCTGAGCGACATGTACCTGGCCATGGCCACCAACTGCGGACGCGACAAGTTATCCAACACCTGATCGTTCTTGAACAATCTGGCCACCTGGATCAAGTGGTCTCTGCTTGGGGTGTCGCCGTTGGAGATGATGTCAAAGAAAGACACAAACTTCTCCTTTTCTTCGTTGGAGATCTTCTTCGACAACGTAAGACCAGACTCCTCCATGGTCTTCTTGATGTACTCCGAGGCCTTGATTCTCTTCTTGGACAACAGAGCACGCAGTTTCTTGACGTCCAGCTTGGATCTGTAGGTGGAGGGCAACAAGTTGGGGAAGATCTTCAAGGCAACAGGCAACAAGAGCTCTGCAAACGGAACAAGCACGAAAAGCGAAAATGGCACCAACCGCATCACATCCACAATGGTTCTTTGTAGCTGGTTGTTCTCACGTCTGGACAAGCCGTAGCCGGAGATCATTTTGATCAAGAGTTTAGTGGAAACCTTGATTTCGTAGCCCAAAAGCTTGGTGCCGGCCCAGTAATGAGAGGCCTCATCCTTGACTCTGTCCCAGAGGGGCTTCTTAGGCTCCTCTTCGGTCTTCTCCACACCGGTGTTGGCACTATCTTCCTTCAGCACCAACTCCTTGTGCGGCTGTTCTTTTGGTTGTATCGTTTGCTTTGGCGGTTCGGTTTTTGTTGTTTGGAACCGCATAAATGGCCTAGGGGCAAGGGCAGCTCCGGGGGTGATTAGGGCGTAGCCGTGAGGGGCCAATCTGGGCCCACGGAGGGATTTGGCTATGGAGCCACGGAGCAAAGAAGAACGCATTTTCTTTTGCTGTTTTGTAGGTTTTTTAGATTTTTTTTGGGGTGGGTGTTGGGGTTTCCGCTCGGAGTTAGGCGGACAAAGATTTGATGGGGAAAATTACCGAGGCATGTAGCTTGTCAAAGGTCTGTATAATGGCAAAAACAGAAGTGGATGGAAAAAAAGAAAATAGTGTTAGGGCCAAATCTCACATTTGCTCGCCTCTCAATTGGTGCGGCCTGCGGCAGGCATAGCCATGAGCACTGCAGCAAAAAAGTACAAATCTGGCAACTCCTAGAGATTTAGACAATATTTGCGGTTTCCACGGGTAATTGGTGGTTATGGGCGGAAAATCGGCTGTATGGGGTTTTCCGCTGTGGCGCACCGGAGTCCCCGGATCCCTTGTCAGCAAGCAACTGCACTCCATAATATGCATTGACATCTACACGTAGTCTATCCTAACCTAGTCATCCTCTAACGGCTGCAAAGATCCCTGATCTCTGGAGTCCCCGCTGACCCCAACAAGCACAATCTTCTCAATGAGCGTGTGCTTGTCCTTGTCTTCGCCGTCAACAAACACATTCAAGTTCTGGACAGACTGGAACCGCACGAAACGCACCTTGGACTCGTACCAGCCGTCCTTGATCTTGCTCTCGTCAATGACGTCCACGTGGGGGGCCTTTTCGTCCGCAGCAGCATCGTCAAACGACATGATGCCCGGCTTGTTGATCCACAACTTGATTTTGTTTGGTTTCTGCGACTCCTCCTCGATTTCTTCTTCGTCTAGCTCGAGCTCCTTCTCCTTGTGGCTTTCGGGCTCAGTGAACTTTATGAGCACAGAGTACACCTTGGAGATGTTGTTCAATGGCACGAAAAAAAGTGCCTGCGAGTCTGCGTCCGTAAGCACGTCTGTGTTCTTGTCGCTGCTCTTGAAGAGGTACTTGGCATCGGCTTCCTTGCCTTTCACCAATGGCAACACATTCAAAGTGAGCGCCTCTCCGAAATGGATCACGTCATTGAGCACGCTGTAGCCCTTGGGGATGTATGCTGCCACCTCCGGACTCTGTGGTGCAGCAGCAGCTCCTCCTCTGACGTTGCCCACGTTGGCAGCAACGGCTTTGCTGTTGAACTTGTCGAACTCCTCCACAATCAGCGGTGAAGCTCCCAGCACCCGGTTGGCTTCTTTTCCGTTTTCGTAGAAAACAAACGTGGGCACGCTGGTGATTCTGTGCTTGGATGCAATGGCCTGTGCAGCATCCAAGTCCACCCGGACCACTTCTAGACCCACGTATTTGTCTGAGGCGTATAGATTGTCAATGACCGGCTTGATGGCCTGGCACGGGCCACACCACGATGCGGTGAACTGGGCAACCACGTATTTTTGCTCCTTCAACAATTTGTTAAAGTCTTCCTCTTTGTTCACGAATTTGATGCTCATGTTGCCACTGAGTTGTGAGACTCAAAGATTTAAGTAAGTTGTGAGTGCTTTAGCACGAACGCAAAAGAACTAAACACAGAAAAATACAAATAAATAGAAATAGAAAAATTAACACTCAATGAAAGCCAGAAGGGAAGGAAATAAAGAATTGTCACCCCTGCTATAATCCGGTGAACAGCTGCCCACTACCATGTTGTAGCCTGCACACAGTGCCACCAGGTCCAACAGTCCTAGACCCATCTTCAGACCAGCAAATGGAGCCGTAGTTTCGATATTAAGCTCCCTTAGATAAGTTCAGAGGATTCCAAATCACTCACTTTTGCTTCTACCCAAATATTCAGTGGCCAGGCCAGCCACACTGCACTAGCTAAAACAGACAGCACCCAGACAGCCAAAGCAGCCAAGAAAGCAACTTTATATGTAGAAATTCTATTGCTCCCTTTCAGTCGGATCAAGATCCGAGATCAGTCAAGATCAGGGGCCAAGATCCGGACCAGGCAGGGCAGGGATGCCATGCACTCCGCAAATGCGCCTTTTCACAAACCAACTACTCATGGGTTATGGCCCGAGATGAACTAATAGCAGAAGAACGGCGTTCTCAGAGCTGGGACCGGGTGTCTCCACTCTCGCCACTTCGGCTTTCACTGGTGGCTCCGCCATCCAATTCCAGCAAACCCAGATCTCAAAGCCAGCCACTTAGACGAAAACACAAGACATCCACATTGAAACAACCACGGAATGCCGACGGCACCGGATTCGACTTTGACATTTCCCTCGACAGTTTGACCCACCGCAACGACAAAAACGTCGAACGTGACAATCACCTCGGGAAAAACGACGCAAACATCCAGATCAAGGTTGACCTCCCCAACACGTCCAACATAGACCTCAGCAACATCGAAAACACCTTTGGTGATGACGTCAGACGGTACTCTCACCAGGACATTGCCACAGACGCCTGCCAGGCCAACCCAACATGGATAGCAAAGTTCTTGCTCGACTCCAACCGGGCCATGAATGCCAGATACAACATCATGGACTCCATGAACGAAAACGAACCGGTCCAGGGAGAAAACACAAGAAAACACGACCTCAAAATCACCCACGGTGCCATGAACAGAGCCAAAATCGTCCAGGCCATCTTGGCTCTTAAGTATGTGTGGATTGGCAAGTGCCAGAGAATCCCCGAGGGAGAAACAGTAAGGTATCCCGGAGTGGAAGGGGTCTACAACCCGCTCCAGGTGATCCGGAACCGGGAAATCAGAGCAAAGTACCACGAGTACCCACCTCCGTTGTCCCATGCCAACTTGCCCCTTCCCTGCAATGCCTTTAGCTCCCATAATCTCTCTGGCAACAGAAGGTGGAAGATGACGTGGGCAGTGGAGCTGAACGAGTTGATCAACGATATCCCGTGGCGGAAGTCCCACTGGCACGAGCTCCGGAACCCCAAGGGGGAATTGTGGGCCCCGTTGCCGGGACAACACGATCTGTCTTCGCTGGAGTCTTTCCCCAGTCCTTCCAAATCGAAAAGAAGCAAAAAGGGCCGTTTGCACGACAAACTATGGCTGTTTGAGCCAGAGGCAGTGGACCCTAAAGATCCCACGCCCCCCATGGCCCCAACAACTCCAGTCCCCAGCTCAAAGTCTCTGTTAGGATTCCGCAAAAACCTCAAGGAAAAAGCCAAGCGCATCTACCACAGCAACTCCGACAACGAGTACTCGAGCAACGACAACTCCAAGTCGAACGAGTCGTTGATGAGAGCCAAGTTGGCCCACCGTTTCTCCCAGTCGGACATTGAGGACTACAACGGGCTGCTGCCCAGCAACTCCCACTCCCACAAAAACTCCAAGTCGTCCTCGAAGGACGACAGCTTTAATTCAAGAAGTGCTGGTCCACCGCTTATTACCGTCAACGACGCTTTAGACGACAACGAAAACAAAAAGAAGGATCAAACCTCCGCTGCCCACATAGAAAACACCGGGTCTGACCACAAGGGGAGACTCGGAGACGTGGCATTCACTCCGGTCCACTCCCGAGCTACTTCCGATCTTTCCTCTATCCACTCTCTTGAGGCTGACCACACCCATATTCCCGATTTGGGTGAACAGCTAGAACAGCCACAGGAAGAGGCCAAGGAAGACCACCTCCAGTATGCACCGCCTCGGGAGCCCAAAATCGAGGACCTCCAGCTTGCTTCTATTATCTCCAACCAGAAGTACTTGGACCAGCTCCTCTACGTGAACGAGAACTTTTTAACCAGCATCATGCCGCACATAGCCGCCTCCACATCCCTACGAGTGGACTCCATCATGGAAAACGAAATGAACAGTTTGCTCCAGCTAATTCTCCAGATCAACGATTTCCAGATCCCATCGTACGAGCGGTTTTTCGGTGGTTTCTTGGACGAGTGCAAGTCTCTTACTCATGTGATCAACGATAACTACGCTGTGCGTATAGACAATCTTTTGAGTGCCACGGACCGGTCCATTGGTGAGCTCAACACTTCGCTAGCCTTGGACCTCCGGAAGGTCAACGAGCAGCTCGACAAGTTGAATCTGTCACTTTTTGGCAATATTGTCACGGAGGCATTAAACGAACGAAAGAACGCCGTGAGATTCAGCAGCGGAGACGACCACAAAATCCTCTACTACTTCTTGGAAAACGCCATTGTCGTGACCTTGCGCTTGGCCTGGGTGGTGGTGAACATCTACAAGTTTTTCGCCGGCATAGTCAAGCTCGTGTTGAAGGTGATTTTGTTTTTCTTTGGTTTCTAGCGCATATATAGACTCTCTGGTGTACCGGTGTAGTATACATACTTCTCACTGTTGATATCTGTTGTACTACTCTACCATGCAGCAGAAATCCGTCACGCTACTAAGTATGTCATTCGGCCATTCTTTACTGGCACAAACTAACAGCAGAAAAAATCGACTCCAACATATACCAATTGCTCGAGAAGTTCCAGGACATGTTCGACAAGACCATCATACGAGACAAGTCCAGAGAGATTTTAGCGGTGGAAAACTTGACGCTCGAGTCCGATGCTAATAACATTATTCGTCTCTGTAAAGATCTACTTACAATTACCCGAGGCCTCAGAGAGACCTGGTGTCTAGACACCATGAAGGTGGCCCCAGAAGAGGAAGACCAACAAGCCAGCGAACAAGAGGTGCAGGAGTGCTTTGAGAAGTTCAACAAACTCACCGACTTGATCTCGTCGGTGGAGAAAAGAAGGCTTAGCGCAGCATAAGCTAGTTGAAGTGCAACGAAGGTTTCCGTCTGATCGGACTACCGGGCCTGGTGGGCTGTCTGCTGGTTGATCTGCTCACAGCACGACTGGGAGCTCTGCTGGAGGACCGGCTGGACGGTCTGCTGCCGGAGTCCAGGTCCTTCTTTTCTTCAAACAAGTGAACGAACTTCTGCACCTTTCCCACCTTGATGAACTTGAACTTGCGGTCCTCCTTAATGTACGACGGAACCGTCGGGGACTTGTCGCGGAAAGCGTACTCCAAGTCCGAGTTGCCGTCGTCACTGCTGACCATGGAGTAGTAAGAAAACGAGTCCTTTTTCCGCAAAGTTGGAAGAGATGCTCGTTGAGACACAGACGGCCTCATAGGAGAGCCTAGACCTGCACTAGGAGTGGGCTGCTCCGGGGCAGACATGGGTCTGTCTTCGTACTCGTACGACTTGCGGAATTTGTTGTTGGGGGTGTGGGGCAGCGGAATCGGGCTTTCGATTTTGGCTGGTTTCTTTGGCGTGGCCACCTTAGACGAAGACGACGGTGGCTGCATGTCTTTGCTTGGAAGGAACGGAATGGCGTCTGTTAGAGGAGAGTCAAACGAGCAGTTGCCCTCGTCCACCGGTAGAATATCATGAGGAGTAAAGGCAAGGTTTTCGGAGCCGTGTAGACTGTAGGAAAAGTGCTTTTCGTCGGTATCGTCGTCCTCGTCGTTTGCGGTGTTTTTGCCGCTGTCGTCAGACGATAGTAGTCTCATTTCGTCGTCGGAGGGTAGAATGTCTGGAGAGTCCATAAAGTGTTTTTGTTTGGGAGGCGGGCTGAAGGCCGATTCCATGGAGATGTTGGATATTAGGTTTGAGATCTCGTCGTCGTTTTCCTCACTCCACACGTCGTTTTCAAGCTGCTGGCGTAGTTTCCTCATCAGAGCCATGGACTCGTTCACAGGCAGTTCCTGGAGAATGGTAGAGGAACTGGAGATGTCGTTGGAGATGGAAGAGGAGTTGGCTATGAGCTCAGCCCGGAGTCGCTTTTTGATGTACGTTTCGATCTGCAGAAGAAGCTCAGGGTCTCGTAGCAAGATGGCGTCGTACGACTCGTTCTTGACAAACGACACCTTGATGTCAGAAACGTCGAAAAGGTCCACTAGCAAAAGAGCTAGCTGGAGGGTGATGGTGACGACAAAAACGTCGCTTCCCTGGGTCAGGCTGAGCACCTCATCCCAGAAACTGGCCTTGGGGGTCTTCTTGGGTTCGGGCACACTGGACTTGGCCACGAAAACCAGGTTGCTTCTCACCCACAGCGAAAGGCACGCCGACAACGACGGGTTTCTTAGAAGCAACGAGTTGAGCTCCAACATGATCTCCAAAGGAGGGATCCAGCCCGCTAGATCCACCACTCTGGAGTGGGAGCCGCCTTGGAAGAGATGATTGTCACATACACACTGCGCTAAGGAGGACGGGATGTTGGACGAAAAAATCATATTGGGCTTGGCCGGGTCCGAGCTGCTGTGCCGGAGACCCATCCGGGGACCACAGTGTGCTGGCATGGTGTGCTTGTGCTTGTGCTGGAGATGGCTTGTGTAGTGTTTTGAGGCGTTTCTGGATAGGAAACAGGAAATCTAAACAGAGGTTGCGCGGCCAAAACAAACAAAATCTGGAGAACCACTGCTAAACAGAAACTAAACTGAGAAATAAAAACTAAACTGAGAAATACAAATTAAACTGAAGAAAGAAAAAAACTAAAGGGAAAAAGGTAATTGAAGTGTAGGATTATGTAGTGTCGAACTAAATCAGATTTTTGGTGGCTGCTTAGTCCAGTACTGCCCACCAAACTGGCACTGCTCAGTCTCATAGCCTAGTCAGTGTAGCAGTAAATCCAAAGATTGTCTCCTTCTTTTTTCTTTTCTTTTATTTCTTCGTTTCTTTCTC
>JAJMDB010000052.1:0-26152 GCA_030573315.1 Osmozyma mogii
AAAAAAAAAAAAAAAAAAAAAAAAAAAAAAAAAAAAAAAAAGTAAAAAAATTATAAGAGCTAAAAAAAGACTAAAAAAAGAAAGCAAAAGAGAAAAAAAAAAGTCCCTACATTTTGTCCTGTTCATAATTTGTTTAATGGATATGCAAGTTATTCCCACTCAGCGGCGTATATGCGCTTCCTCACCACAACTTCCGGTGTTCCAGCCTCCAAAGCCTCCTGGCCATATTCCATCATAGAAATGTGATCACCTTCAAAGCCGATCCACGGCCCGTCTAGCGGGTCTCTAAGATATGGATGCGTGTAGTCTGTATGCTGTTCTCTCTCTTCATCCACCGTTGACACTTTCCGGCGGTGGCCCAAGCTATACGAAATGGAGAAATCGCCATCTAATAGCATCAGTGCCTCCAGTGGCTCAAGCCGAGACCTCTGCGCGGAATTATCACTTCTTTCTGGCAAGTCCGGTCTCCCCGAGGACTCCGAGTGCTCCGAATGGTCGGAATGCTCCAGCATCTCAAATTCCGCCAGCACATCGTCGTCAAACTCTATTTCATAATCGTGGGGATTCTGGATTGCACGCAACGCTATGTAGTCGTGTAACGGCAAGTAATATCTTTCAAAGTTCCATGCCACAGCCAAGGTAGCCACGAAAAGTGGGGTACAAAGAATCAGTAATAATATTGCTCCCTCCAAGGCAAGAGTACCGCACATGAAAAGCTGGAAAATGACCAACCCGAAAAGCAAGCGACGCAAAATCATCGGCCACACCTTCCCTGTTGAGTGGGGCGGATGCACAAAGCTGTACATGAGCTGGTATTTGTATACAAAGTAGCCCAAAAAGAAATAGACAAGTCCACAGGCAACGATTTTGGTCAGAACAACCGAGTAGATAAGGATAATAATGAAAATGAGGATGTGCTGAGGAAGCTGAATGCCAAAATCAAAAACCGGCGGGGTATAATAATAGAACCGGTAGTCCCTTGGAGTCTGCAAGAAAATGCTCTTGAGCAAGAACAATTTGCCAATGACGTTTAAAATGAAGAAATCCCCAATTTGGAGAAGCTTGACTGGGAACATTGCCAATCCCTGCAAAAGGATTAAGTCCACATAGAACAATGATAATTTCCTTAAAGAGCTGGCTAATTGTGACGCAAACCGGGTGGTATCGCCAATCAGAGTAAAGTAGTCCCACAATGTACCGGTGATGGTGAACACAAGGAACAACACAAAGAAAATGAAAAAGAAATTTTTCAGCAACGCCAGGAGCTCCACTTCACTGCTCAGTGCATACCCTTGTTTTTGGGAGAGCCATTTGTAGAAATAAGGAATCAGAATGTTCAAAAGGGAAAACAAAGCTGGAGGCAAAATACCGGTGACGAATGTAGAAAGCCATTTTGAGTTGGCGATTGTGTGTCCAAGCGCAGGCCAAATTTTTGTGATTGTTTTCACATTAATTAACAGCGACAATGTCGTGACGAGAAAGAAAATCACCGAGTAACTGATAATAATTAAAATGGTGATAAAGTACAGCTTCAGCAGCTTTTGCCGGTACAGAAGCTTGAGGTTCTTCCACTCAATGTCTTTGGCTGCCGGCGCCATCGACACTATGAGCTTGTAAACACGTGGGTCAAGCACTGTTTGTGCAGCCATTTGGGCCAGAGCCACAGAATCCATAGTAATAAATGCCAGATGGGTTAAGCGGAATCCCGCCTCTTCTTTCACAGGCAAGGTGGCCGTGGACGCATCATATTGACCTTGCAAATCCCGGATTTTCTTGTCGACTTCCACAAGCTCTTGAGCAGTTTTATCGATTCTTTCTCTGAGCTTCTGGTTTCTCAGAGTCTCTGGCGCAGGCGTCAGAGGATCGCGGCTTGGAAGAACACGCGGAATACGGTCTCTGTTGTAGAGATCCACGTTAAGTCCGTTATATCTAGCATAGAGCCGCTCGAGGGACAATTTAACTTTTTGACGTTCTTCAAAAAGCTTCTCTAATGGCAGCCAGTCGTAGATCAACTTCACGTCTGTGACATGGCCAATCCCAAGACTCTCAATGAACCGCTTGAGCACACGTGGATCGTTCTTATGCATAAGTTTCTTTGGGATCCCATCTAATTTGATTGTGCGGTCTGTAATCGAGTTCTGCAGAGCCAAATACTTCTGTCTCGTCTTGATCACCGCTGTGGTGAAGTCAAACAACTTCTTGTACATCACGAAGGAAAAGACCCATGTGAAAAGTGGATACACCCAAAGAAATCTGGGGAAATCCTCGTCGAGCGGTGGCTGTGATCCAGAGACCAGTATGTTGTCCTTATCGTACTTTCCCGTAAAGAAATATCGAATGGGACTCAACACACCGACACCCACAACGGCAAGAAGGGAGAAGATCACGATTCCCATTTTGAAGAATGTGAGCACCACGTACGCGTCTAGACCCAGGCATTCTAGGACCTCCTTTTCCGATATTTTCCACACAGAAATCACCCATTTGAAAAGGTCCTCTGGAAGCGCCCGCTGGAGGATCAGATCCTTTCGAAGCGTACGAACCGCGTACATGTGGGGCCATTTGCGTCTCAAGAAGCAAAATAGGAGAAAGGTGGAAACCCCAATAAAGAGGGAAAGAACCAATTGAGTCTTGAAGACTCGCAGCTGGCTCGGCCCATAGATGATGTTGTCGTCGTCGCCCATGGCGGTGTAGTTGTTAATAGGAGATTAAACGTCTAGCTCGAGTTATTTGCAGGACGCGGTTTTGTTTTGGTCCGTTGGATCATGATTTTATATTTGCACTGTGTGCAGTCCTCGGATTAACAGCTGCCAAACCCACGGTGGCAAAGCCGTCGTCAATTATGCTATCGAAGCTGTCATAGTTTCTTCGCCATCAATTGGGCTTTTAGTTGTAATGTTTACTGACCATCTGCTTATATCTACATAGCTAGATCAAAACAGACACTGACTGTGGGGTAAACACAGGGCTTGGACAATGTGTCAATAGTCACAAGCGCTGATAAAGCAATACCTATTGTATTTGGTGTATTGTTTTAATATCTCAAGAAGATTCTAGGAAGAAAAAGAAGTGGTTTAAAATTGAAGCCATGAAATTCCGTGTTGCAAAGAATTCCACCTTCTTGTAGGTCTGCATATACTGACATGCTTCATCTGGTTCCGAGATGAAACCATTTTGAAGCGATATGCAACCGAGATCGCAGAATTTCCATTTGAAAGTATCCCTTATCTAAGCCCTGAATTGAGTAGATCCTGAACTTACAAATCCTGACAGGAATGCTTTCTGATCCCGATTTGCAAGGATTTACGTGGTGCTGGAGATTTGCGTTGTCAGTATCATCTGTATGCAAATGCGCAGCCGCAGTGATCTCAGAACTACAGTGCCTGACTGCTTGCAGGGCATAAAAAAATATGTAGATTAGAAAGACTGGAATTAAGGAGACGGGGCTTAAGCTGCTTCTAGGAAAAATTTTCACAATTAAGGTTTTTCATTTTCTAAATAATCTCCGATGGAACTGCCCTAACTTTCTCCGAGCAAACAGAAGCCATGCGTCATGGTTTAGATGGCATTAGATTTTGCTTGTGATCAGCATACGTTCCAGCATTTTTAGGGCACATGAATGTGGAGAATGGTACATATAGAAATATGATCTTCTTAATTGCAGAGCTAAGACTGTGTTTTTTTATTTAGACCGAGGTACGAAGCGCCATGAATGCTCAAAAGAAATAAAATACAAAGGCAGGACCAGTGAGGTGCATCAATATACAAGGTACATGGCATTGCGTTCAGGAGTCAATGATCGGGTGATCCCAGAAGAAATGGCTGCAACATACTGTGCGGCATCTTTGTAATAAAAAGAAAAAGGATCTAATACAGCACTGAAACGTCGGGCCTGCTGCGGTGATTTTCAGGGTCGGTCGGCATTTCGCACACGCATCATGCACGGAGCACAGAAAATAGTAAATCACATACGCACATCGGATGTAGGCGAAGAAGAACTATCTCGCGCGCACCATCACACAAGAATGGCACTAAAACCTACGGAAATGTCGACGCGCAGCTCCAACATGCTTTAAACTCCCCAGCCTCGCTTATGTCGTGCATCATACGTGCCGATATCAAGCACATATTACACATATCAGCAGGTATCAGACGCAAATTTGACAATTACACTTCGGAACAAAGGACATTCCCCCCGCGTTTCAACACAAGAATCACACCACCTTGTGTAAGCGTTGGCTTTTCCTTTTTCCGTTACCAAAAAAACTGTCCACCCTGCTTTTTTCTTCTTTCTATTTTTTAAGCAGCCGAGGTGTGCTGTATTTATTTTTAAGCTTGAGCATTTAAGGTAGTAGTGGACCTAATGTAGCTGCAACAGTTCAGGTGATTTTTAAGGCGAGTTTTCCCAACAAACTCAAATTAACGGAAACAGTCATCGTTTAGCCCGACGAAAGAAAACAAAGAAAACGTCCAATTTTGAGCAGCGCCGCCCAAACACTAATCCGTACTCCTCGTTTTTTCTCGAAAATGGAAAGCTCCCCTGCGAATAATTGAACCAATGGCCAATTAGCGGCTCTTTTGGATCTAAAAAAGAGCTAATATCGTTTACATCTCCTGGGTGGGATGTAGAGGCACGTGACCCCGCAAATGTGCCCAGCATGTCCGAGATATTATTTGCCTTCAAGACACTCCTTCCTGAACTTCCCATTTGTGGCTATGTTTCCATTGTTGCGTCTCTTTTTCGGTGTTTACCGAATCCAGGGTGAACCAGGCGTTGGCTGTCATTTTTGCCACATTTAGTGTTCATTTGCAGCCATTTCGCGCGCTCTGGCACTTTTTTCGTTTGGACCTCTGGTCCTTTCCAGGAGAGTACATTTGAGAGCGGTGCTACATGCACACCATACACAACAGGTGTGGACATTTTTCGAGCTTTTTTTCGGCTCACTCCAGGCTGAAAACCATCCATCCTTACATCCAAACCCCCGAAGAAGGAAATATTTGTCCTTGATCCAACCATGTCAGATACTTATGTGGTAGTACATATTCAAACCACATGTGACATTCCGGGGGCTTTTGTTTCGCTTGACTCTGCTGAGCTCTGTAAGCTCCAGTGGTGCACGGTGGACGCCAAGACGCTAGAAATCCTGAATGTTTCTTCGCTTTTGGTGAAACCAACTGCTGCCACCGTGGCTCCAACAGTGCAAAGCGGCTTAGCATGGGAACTCGTCAAGGAGGGCATTTCGTTCAAGGACGCGATCACCCGCTTTGAGGAGTCCATCAATGAACTTGTGGACCAAAAGGATTTTACATTTGTTACGACGGACATTCACAACCTCCGTGTTTCTTTGCCTCGAGAGGCCCGAGACAGATCGGTTGTGTTGCCGTTGTATTTGCAGCATCCACGTGTTTTTGACTTGATGAACGAATACGGAAAGTGGCAGCTGACCCACCCAGAAGCATTGAGCTACCCGCTGTCCTACTTGATGAACATGGTCACGGCACTTTCTGTGGACGTTCCAGACGACTGGCTGTCTTCCGAGAGTCTAGACTTGGTGCATCCCACTGTGGACATACACGCTAGAATTCTCGCTGCATTGGTCCGCAAGTCCTTGCCTGTGGAGGCCCATCCAAACGTGTTGACAAAGCCGTACGACACGGCTCATGACGCCAAGGTGTTTTTGGCTGAAAGGCTGAAGATCTTGTACTTGTCGAATCTCCCCAGCGATACCACCCAGCTGGAGCTTGAGCAGTGGTTTACGCAGTTTGGCGGCCGTCCTATTGCGTTCTGGGCATTAAAGAACGTGGACGGAGAAGTCAAACTGCAAAACAAAGCCAAGGGGGCTTCTGGGTTTGCCGTTTTTGCAAAACACGAGGACGCAGCCCAGCTGTTGTTCATGAACGGACGCAATTTGAACGACCGCATTGTGGATGTTCAAGCCTCGCTGACACGGGTGCTTGACAAGGCTTCGGATTTGTTGACTCCGTTCCCGCTGCTGAAAAACAGACCCCGTCCAGGAGACTGGACGTGTCCACTGTGTGGATTTTCGAATTTCCAGCGCAGAATTGCATGTTTCCGGTGTCTGTTCCCCGCCACCAGTGCTGTGGTGATCCATGAGCAGATGTTCACTCCGGAGACAAACGGTCAGAGAAGACGCAACAAGCACGATGATAGACAGTTTGCTGGTAACTACGACTACCAGAACGGGAAAAACGGCTACAACTACCAGTACAACCTCAACAATGGCAACGGTAATGGCAACAACAATAATAATAACAACAACGGCAGAATGCACTACGGAAACAGTGTGCCGTTCAGAGCTGGTGACTGGAAATGCACAAACGAGAACTGCCAGTACCACAACTTTGCCAAGAACTTGTGCTGCTTGAAGTGTGGACGGGCCAAACCGCCTACTTTGAATCTGAACCATCACCATGGCAACGGCGTGAACCAGCAGCAGAACTCCCACAACCACAACCATAATGCTGCTGCCGCTGCCGCCGCTGCTGCTGCTGCTGGCTCCATCCACTCTGTCAACTCCACCGCCGCTGCTATTGCCGCTGCTACAGCTTCTGGCCAGCCGTTGAATCTCAGCAACAGTTTCCTTGGCCTCCAGCAGCCGCAACCACAGCCGCAGCAGATGCTGGCCAGACAGAACCAGAACCAGTTGGCTTCTTCTTCGCCAGTGCACCAGGGTGGCATGTACCAGAACATCTCTCAGATGCAACAACAGTACCCATATGGCCAGAAGCAGCAGAAATCGCAGCAGAGTTACCAGGGGCACTTGCCACAGTTGGCGTACTTGCAGCAGAATTCGCTGCCTGTGATGGGTCTGCACAAGCTGTCCAGCAGCTCTCCTGGGTTGTACGTTCAGAACCTGGGCTACAATCCAGACAACCTCAACCAGCTCAACAACCAGATCAACCTGTTGAGTTTGAATTAATAGCTGGGAGTTGCTGTGGAGAAATGGAGAGAAAAGTTCGTACGAGGTCTCTGTTCTGTGCGAGGCAGGGTCTGTTTTCGGGGTTTGATACCCGGATAAACAGCTTGGTCTACAATAACGAGACATCGAAAGGTTTGATTTAGGGTTTCTTGTGCTGTTTTAATATGGATAATGGGGACGGCTGGATATACACTCGGTTAATAGTATAGTGTGAGAAGACACGTAGACGCGCGGTGTGCATACAAGATGTAGGACACATATCACCAACCCTTAGCTACAACAGCGACGTGTTCAGCAAAACAAAAAAATGGGTGACAAATACTCGATTATTCTCCCCACTTACAACGAGAAGAAGAACTTGCCTATTCTCGTGTACCTCATCCACAAGACTTTTGAGCAGGAAAAGCTCAACTGGGAAGTGGTCATTGTGGATGACAACTCTCCAGATGGAACACAGCAAGTTGCCTTGAAATTGGTCGAGATTTTCGGCGAAGAGCACATCCAGTTGCGTGCCAGACCTGGCAAGTTGGGTCTTGGTACCGCCTACGTCCACGGTTTGCAGTATGTGACCGGTAATTTCGTCATTATCATGGATGCTGATTTCTCCCACCACCCAGAGGCAATTCCAAAGTTCATTGCCAAGCAAAAGGAGGACAACTACGATATTGTCACAGGAACCCGTTATGCTGGTGATGGCGGTGTTTACGGCTGGGACTTGAAGAGAAAATTGGTCTCCAGAGGTGCCAACTTCTTGGCCTCCACAGTTTTGCGTCCAAAGGTTTCTGACTTGACCGGTTCTTTCCGTTTGTACAAGAAGGAGGTCTTGGCCAAGGTCATTGATGAGACCAAGTCCAAGGGCTACGTTTTCCAGATGGAGATGATGGTCCGTGCCAAGGCTTTGGGTTACCATGTGGGTGAGGTTCCAATCAACTTTGTGGACAGATTGTACGGTGAGAGTAAGTTGGGTGGTGACGAGATCGTGCAGTACTTGAGTGGTGTGTGGGCTTTGTTTGTCAACGTCTGAAGTAATCGAACGTTGAAGACCTACTGCATTTTTGCGGCCACACGGACTGCTATTGACTTGTTTGCTCTGCACTCATGTCTACGACTGTATTTGGAATGCCTTCTATAATGATTAGTACTTGGAATATACTAGAGATTGAATCTGGAGACGCTTGGTGTCTTCGTGTGTAGTTTAGGGCTAGGATACTTCTAAGGGTGCATACTTTAGAACTAGAAGGCCATTGGGAGAGAAGCCTCTGCTAATAAGGATGCCGTTTTCCATCAAAATCCTTAACAATTTTTGGAGGGTGGTATTCTTCATTCTCAGCTGACTAGCGCTAATCAGTGCTGAGTTCAAGAAAATAGTAAATACTTCTAGAAATAATACTTCTAGAAATTGTACTTCTAGAAGTAAGCTTTGCGATTAGATACTAAAGAAGTTGTTTTTTTTTTTTTTTTCTAATAAAAAGTTCATTAAAAATTCAGTTTCTACTTACTATTCTATTCTCTTAGTCCTTTACCCTCCCTTAGATATTTGAAGTAGCTGCGCAAAGTAACTTTTTTAGTGCAATACTCTACTATCTACATTACAAATATTACGAATAGCACCGCCAAAAATCATAAACACCTTAAAAGTATTTCATCTTTTAGCTACCATAAACCATAGCCTCTCTTAATACAATCAACTATTCGAAAGACAATTTTCTTTTGTTTCACTGTGTAAGCCTGGTGTCTGTAGAATAACGGCCTTTCCACCTGTACACCAGTAAGATAATAGATCTCGCTGCCACCAACACCATCAACAACATGGCTAAAGACAGTTATCTCCGAAAAATCCTCGGGCTGGAGCGTTATGCAGAGCTTCGACATACAAGAGTGCTCATGGTTGGAGCAGGCGGCATTGGCTGTGAGCTTCTCAAAAACCTTGTGCTTACTGGATTTGGAGAAATCCACATTGTGGACTTAGACACCATCACGCTCCTGAACTTGAATAGACAATTCCTTTTCAGACAGAAGGACATCGACAAGCTGAAGTCTCTCACCGTGGCTCAGGCTGTGCAGAGCTTCAACTACCTTGGGGCCAAATTAGTGCCTCATCACGGAAATGTCATGGATACCAAGTTGTTCCCGCTAGAATGGTGGGGCCAGTTTGGCTACATCTATAACGCTTTGGACAACTTAGAAGCTCGGAGGTATGTGAATAAAATGGCACTTTTCCTCCGTACTCCGCTCATGGAGTCTGGAACAACAGGGTTTGAAGGCCAAACGCAGCCAATCTTCCCATTTGTTTCTGAGTGTTTCGAGTGCCAGCCAAAGTCTACACCACAGACATTCCCTGTTTGCACAATCAGACTGACTCCGCTGCAGCCTGTGCATTGTATTGTATGGGCGAAGGAGTTCCTTTTCACCCAGCTTTTTGATGAAACCTCCGAAAAGGCTGTCCTGGCTGCAGAACTTCTGAAAGAGACTGACGACAAGGAGGAAATCGAGAGAATCGTGCTGCAGGCCAACGAACTTGCTGCATTGAAAGCCATGGCCAAGCTGGACTCAGAACTCCCCGAAAAACTTGTGCAAAGAGTGTACTGCGATGATATTCACAAGGCTTTGCGACTTGAGTCTCTTTGGAAAAACCGCGTGCCACCTGCTCCTCTTCTGCTTGAGGAGTTCTCGCCTAAGCTGGCTGATGCAGATATAGAAAAGCAAGACACTCGGGTGTGGAGTGTGTCTGAAAACTTGGCTGTGCTTCAAAAAGCTACATCAAGACTTCAGAAACGTCTCCAGGGAGGTGAAGAAGCCATCTCCTTCGACAAGGACGACGAGGACACACTTGATTTTGTAGCAGCAGCTGCTAATCTCCGTTCTCACGTGTTCCACATCCCACTTAAAACAAAGTTTGACATCAAGCAAATAGCAGGAAACATTATTCCAGCAATCGCTACTACAAACGCTATCATCTCTGGATTCTCTGCATTGGGTCTGTTGCCGTACTTCACAGAGCAGAAGGAGCAGGCGATGAGACAGGCTAAAAGTGTGTTTATTTCGATTAAACCAAACAAACGTGTTACACTGGCCCGCGTGGAGCCTCCAAACCCTAGATGTGCCAGTCTGGGAATCTCAAAGGGCATTGTGGACATCGGGCCCGCTGGCATGGACCAGACACTCGGGGACTTTGTGCTGCTTGTATCCAAAACATACGGATTTTCTGGTGACATTTCTGTTATTCTCGGATCGTCTAGATTGATCTACGACTACGACTTTGATGACAACATTGACAAGAAACTAGCCGAGATCACAGGCTTCCAGCCGGGAGAGGTGGTTCTTGTGCAGGACGAGGAGGAGGAGCTCGAGAATGTGGAGTTGTACATCCAGGCGGGCCAAAACGGCATTGTGCTTCCAAAAATGGAACTCAGAACTAAATACAAGCCTCCCGTGGAGTCCAGTGACGAAATGGAGACCACCGTGGTTGTGGAGGACGAACCGCCATCCAAGAAGAGAAGAGTCGATGTGGAGGTGCTCTAAGACCCGTACACCAAAATCCAGGACAGAGGTCCGTACACCACCACACGCACAAAAGCAGCGATCCCGCCACATCTACTTTACTCAACCACCATGTCCTGGAACGCATACACAGACTCCCTCAAATCCACCGGCAAGATCGACAAGGCTGCCATCTACTCTGTCGCAGGCGACTCGCTCTGGGCTGAGTCTGGCGGTTTCCAGATTGCCCCACAAGAAATCCAAAGCATTGTCGGTGCCTACTCTGACCCATCTGAGTTGCAGGCTTCCGGTCTCCGTATCGAGGGCCAGAAGTACTTTTTGCTCAAGGTTGATGAGCGTTCTGTCTATGGTAAGCTTGATGACACCGGAATTGTTGCTGTGAAGACCAAGCAAGCCATTGTGGTTGCTCACTATCCTTCTGGTGTCCAGGCAGTCGAGGCTACTGCTGTCGTGGAGAAGTTGGCTGACTACTTGATTGGTGTTGGTTACTAAGCGGTTGGAAAGCTGCTGCAACAGGACTGATATCCCTTACTAGCAGTGTCTAGGTGAATGAATACAGAAAAGAAATGAACGATGTAGAAGTTAGAATGAAGGACGTTGCAATTGATCAGCTCCTGGATGGCTCTGAGTGGCTTTGGCTGCTTTAAGTGCCATTGAGTGGCTTTGATCTGCCGAAACGGCTTTTGCCATGGCCGATTCAGTCCACTGTTGACGAGCAATCTGAAACTCACTCGAATGATGAGTGGTTAACACCCGTACACCAAGCCATTAGACGACGAATCTAGCAACTCAGTCTGAGCAATTGGGCGATTGAGAGGAGGAAGTATGGATGTTAAAATGGTTTTTTCAATTTTTAAGTACAAGCAAGAAAAAAAGAGAGAGAAAAAAGGAACTGGTAGAAGAAAATAACCTAGTGGAAGACAGATGCTTCCTCTGAGTGGCTGAAGTTGTTGTGAACATAGTGTAGTCATATTACCTTTGTCCTTTGAATATTTGCCCTTTTAAAATATTTATCGCCATGAGATTCAGAAATCATGAGATTAATTTTTTATAAATTGTAGCTTGGTGTTATAGAAATTGTAAGGGCCCTTCGTATTCCGAATCGACAGAACCCGTACACTGTAGAGGCCACAAAGTCCAGCAAAACACAACCTTATAGAGCTCTTTGTTCCTTGAACAGAATATTCATTTTCCAATACGGCTTTTCATGTTAAATGGTTTTGCAGCCATCTCAGAATCTACAGACAGAATCTGCAGACGGCAAAACTACTAATAGACCCATCAGAAGACATTCAAGTTACAATAATGTTAATAGCTCAGAAATTTCAAAGCTTTCGTTTAATCAAGCTGACCCAAATATGTTCAATTCTATCGTAGAAACAATCAACCTTCACTGTGGACAAACAAACAAACGCGAAACGGAACCCAACAGTCAACTATGGAAAGCTGAATCGAGAAATCTGCGGGTGCAAATGCGAAGGAACCTGCTTACATAAGCGAAGAGAAGGAACAGATTTTCAACTAGGAACGTTCAAAGTGGGTAATTTGTTTTAATAGTTTACCAGTAGCTTATCTTTCTCATTCCAGAAAGAAGACCTCCAATTAACAGAAGACCTAAGAAACCTTGGGAAATGCCATCATAAGAACTGAGTAGAGTGAAAACGGTCACCAAAGCAACAAAGTGTAGGTAAATCAATGGTGTCTATGAAGCAAAGAAAAATAAAGGAATACCTTCGGTATAGTTCTGATTTTACAATAAAGCAAAATTACACAAAAAAAGAACAAAACGAAAACAAAAAGATACCTAGTATTGCCTGGGTCTAGACAGAGTCTGCCAGCCAACAGAATAGCTGCGAATTTAGGCTAGTGCTACGATTCAACTATCCTGCACAAAAACGAGCGTGCCAAACACAGTGAAAAACCAGCGCGCTCTCATTGGTTATCTATCAACTAACAGTCCTGCTCACTCATACATCACACTTATTCACTACTTTACGTCCCAAGTCGGCCCGCTATTCGAGCAACTCACATCCCCATCTGATTCTACATGTTCAGATCCACCGCAAATACGGCAAGAACCTCGTTCCGCAGGTACGCCTCCCACAACAATGCTCCAGCTGCCACACAAAATGAGATAGACGTCCGCAAGGTGTTTGGTGTGGCCCTTTTGGCCGGTGTGTCTCTTTACTTCTTCAGACTGGCAAAGGACCCTGTGATAAGGACTCCATTGTATAACCAGCTGGACGACAGAATCCAGTGGAGAAATGAAGCCCACCAAAAAGTGTACAAGACCTCTTTCATCAAGCTGTTCATAAGAGACAAGGGTGGCATTGGCCAGCAGCAGTACCGCAAGCATACCACGGACCCTGTTCCTACAGTGCTTATTCCTACACATTCTGCCTTTGGTGACTCCTTCGGATCAGGAATCAAGACAGGCAACTTGGGCCCAAGAAGGGAGAGAGTCAAGTACTTTGCTCCTTTGGAGAACTAAAAACAGACCATACCTGAGGCGCTAGCTTCGCATTGCATTTCATCATCTAAGTAAGTGGCCACGGGACGGCCGCCTTTTGGCACGTAATACACAGATTCATCTGAAAACTTGTAGCTGTAGTAACTCAAATTATTATTTTTTGCGTGCAAAATTCACCCCAAGTAACTACTGCTTCGGCACTTAAACTTTTCATTCAACAAAACAGGTCCTATAGTGTAGTGGTATCACCTCGGATTCTGATTCCGGTAACCTGGGTTCGAACCCCAGTGGGACCTTCTTTTTGCTGCGGTGGCTCAAGTCACATGACTCAGCCCCGGACCAACCCTTGCGACCATTGTGAAATTCGCGGGCTTGTTTTTGCAGATCACCGTGACGAGATCAATGAAATTCACATCTAAGGGATCCATGCCAAGGAGGGTATCTGAATATTAGGTAATTGTGGCTAGCCTATCGGATCGTCCAATAGGGGCTCTAAATGTTCATCTAATGCCTAGGAGAAATTGGCTGGTACTTCGTATAGAGTAGTTTTAGCCTTACCTATTTCTCAATGTCCGAAGTTCCGTCCGGTAAGTGCTACGATAGGCAAGAACCCTTGACTCAGTGAACTTACCGGAAACCAAGAAAAGTCATTGGCGAGGAAGCTCAGCCTTTATTAAGTGAATCTCTTGGTTCCCCCAAAATAGAAGTTTAACATTCCTATTGTGCATACGTTTTTTTCTCCTAGTGAACTATTGCTGCTAACCGCAACACTGTGTTCAGGGATCATGCAGCCGAAAATTCGATTACCCCTCGAGTAATTTAGTCCAGTGAGTGATTCAAAATGGTTCAATCTCTAGATCAAAAACGCCACCAAAGCACATCGTGGAGTCGGAAAGAACGGAAGTTATCACCCAACCGCGTAACCGTTCTTTCTTTTTTACACTATAATGGCATGGTAGCACCGCTTAAGCACGTTGTTTTTGACACCGCAGAACAGAAAATCATAGCTGGATGCATATAGAATTGTTGTGCAGCGGAATCCTCATTCTTCGAAAACGAGCCGTGTGGGCATAAGCGGGGCATAAGTGGTTTTAGTGAGTGCCAAGGAAGATTACAGTTTTTACACCGTTCCGCATTAGTCTACTATGGCAGGAGCAACGGATTCTTCGGCAAAGAACAGCTGAACGAAAGGAAAGAAAAGTTCCGTAGAGGGCTTAGAGAGGGGTAATTGTGCTATTGTTGCAGAAGTCAGAAAACAAAAATAGAAAAAACAGAAATTAAGAGCAACTACACTGTGGCGCAGGTGTATTCCTGGACCATGCCTAAAAAAAGGGCACCAGATAATTCTTGCGTGGAGCGGCTGTGACTTGTGGGGCGCCGGAATCTGGGAAGTTCCGAAGTTCCGCGCCTGGCTGCCCGAAGACGATCTCGGTGTGGGACACAAGGCGAATGCGCGCCTCTAGCGGCTGAAAAAGCTGTCAGCGGTCTGAAAATCACCGTATGCGGCCTCATTCTCCGGTCATCATGTACACAAGGTTATATGTGTTTCTTTTTCAACCGCTTTTCCACACGCCATGGGTGTGACTACATAAAGCAGTCGTTTGCCACATGCCATGTAAATAGATAACCTCTTAATTGCCAATTAGTATTTTATTCAATCCAACCGAATTCCATATACCTTTAGATCTGAGCAATGTCAGAGAAGGAATATCGTGGTTTCGAAGGTGAGGTCAACGACCAGATCCGGGATCTCGCCAGGACCTTCACAAAACAAAGCAGTGAAGAGAAGCCCGATGGTCTTTCATTGGTTAAGACCATGTCCCGGCTTCTGAGAACCGAGAGTGCTGTGGGTGTGAATCCATTTGAGGATGATGTTGATCCGCGTCTAGATCCTAATAGTGACCAATTCAGCTCGCTGTTCTGGGTCAAAAATATTCAAAAGCTCTACGACTCTGATCCAGATTACTACAAGCCTTCCACCTTAGGCTTTTGCTACAAGGACTTGCGTGCGTACGGCCAGGCTGCTGACGCCGACTACCAGGCAAACTTTGCCAATGCTGGTTACAAGAAGTTGCTGCAGATCATGCAGAGCCTCCGTCCTGCTTACCAAAAGAAGCATGTTTTTGACATTTTGAAGCCAATGGACGGTATTATGCACCCAGGTGAGTTGACCGTGGTCCTCGGAAGACCAGGTGCGGGATGTTCCACCTTCCTCAAAACTGTCGCTGCTCAAACTTACGGCTTCCACATTGATGAGAACTCGGTGGTCTCTTACGATGGCTTGACACCGCACGACATCAAGAATCATTACCGTGGTGATGTGGTTTACTGTGCTGAGACCGAGAACCACTTTGCTCAAATGTCTGTGGGTGACACCTTAGAGTTTGCTGCAAAACTCAGAACCCCTGCCAACCGTCCGGCGGGCGTCTCCCGTGACCAATACGTCAAGCACGTTACCGACGTTACTATGGCTACATTTGGCTTGTCCCACACCAAAAATACCAAGGTGGGAAATGACTACATTCGTGGAGTTTCTGGTGGAGAGCGGAAGCGTGTTTCCATTGCTGAAGTGCATTTGCTGCGAGCTGCCTTGCAGTGCTGGGATAACTCGACTCGTGGTTTGGACTCGGCCACTGCACTTGAGTTCATTAGAGCATTGAAAACATCGGCTTCTATTTCAAAAACAACGCCCCTCATTGCCATTTACCAGTGTTCACAAGATGCATACGATTTATTTGATAGAGTGGTTTTGCTATATGAAGGTTACCAGATTTTCCATGGCAGCACCAAAGAAGCGAAACAATACTTCATCGACATGGGATACCACTGTCCACAGAGACAGACCACTGCTGACTTCTTGACAAGTTTAACTAATCCACACGAAAGAGAAACTCGCGCAGGTTTTGAGCTGCGTGTTCCCCGGACTCCAGAGGAGTTCTATCAATACTGGCAGAAATCTCCTCAGAGACAACTGCTTGTGTCTGAAATCGATCAGCACTTGCAGGAGGTTGAATCCTTGAACAAAAAGCAAGAATTTGCTGATGCCCACCATGCTGGTCAGGCTAAGCGTGCCCGTCCACAATCCCAGTACACGGTTTCTTTCGGTATGCAAGTGAAATACCTCATGGGCCGTAATCTCAAGAGAACCATCGGTGACCCGTCGATTACCCTCTTCACCGTCATCGGTAACACCATTATGGCTGTGATTGTCCTGACATTGTTTTTGAGTTTGGAAGAGGACACGGCGTCGTTTTATCGAAGAGGAGCTGTGCTTTTCTTTGCCGTTTTACTTAATGCCTTCCTGTCGCTTTTAGAGATTTTCTCTCTTTACGAAGCACGTCCAATTGTTGAAAAGCACAAAACCTATGCTTTGTATCATCCATCGGCCGATGCATTTGCTTCTATTATTTCTGAACTCCCTCCAAAGATCGTTCAAAGTATCTGCTTTAATTTGATTTTATACTTTGTGGTGAATTTGCGGCGAGAACCTGGTCGGTTCTTCTTTTTCATTATGGTGAACTTCAGTTGCACTTTGGCCATGTCTCATATCTTTAGATGTATTGGTGCTGCTACAAACTCTTTGGCACTGGCTATGCCTTTTGCATCCATTTTTTTGACTTCTATGGTTATTTTCACCGGTTTTGTGATTCCACCTTCGCGTATGCATGGCTGGTGCAGATGGATTAACTACATTGACGTCGTGGCTTTTGCATTTGAGTCTTTGATTTCCAACGAGTTTCATGGTCGTGACTTCCCTTGCTCACAGTATGTTCCTACGGGACCTGGATATCCAGATTCTGGTGACGGTGTTATTTGCTCCGGAACAGGAGCTGTTCGTGGTCAGCCTTTCATCAATGGTGATCGTTACATTGAACTCTCTTTTGGCTATGATAATACTCACAGATGGAGAAACTGGGGTATCGTGCTCGCGTTCGTCGTGTTTTTCTTTGGAGTCTACATCTTCATCGTGGAGATGAACAAAGGTGCGCAGCAAAAAGGCGAGATTTTAGTGTTTCAACAGTCTGCTCTTAGAAAGGCGAAGAAAGCTAAAGAGCAACACGCTAGAGATATCGAGGCCGGATTATCTGAGGAAAAGGTCAAGCCAGAGGATGATTCTTCTGCTACTGCCGAGGAAGACGATAAAATCCTGCAGCTCATGGAATCAAATAAGCTTCCCGTTTCTGAAGACATATTCCATTGGCGTAACCTCACTTATGAAGTCAAAATCAAAGGCGAGCTGAGAACGATTTTGAATAAGGTGGATGGCTGGGTGAAACCTGGACAAGTGACAGCATTGATGGGTGCTTCGGGTGCGGGAAAAACCACCCTATTGAATGCTCTCTCTGAGAGATTGACTTCTGGTGTCATCACTGAAGGTGTTCGTATGGTCAACGGAAGAAATCTTGATTCTGCTTTCCAACGGTCTATCGGCTATGTGCAACAACAGGACTTGCATTTGAGTACGTCGACAGTGCGTGAAGCTTTGCGGTTCTCAGCTCATTTAAGACAGCCATCTTCTGTACCTAAGGCAGAAAAGGACGATTACGTCGAGTACATTATTCAGTTGCTTGAGATGGAGAAATATGCAGATGCTGTTGTTGGTGTGGCCGGTGAAGGTTTAAATGTTGAGCAAAGAAAAAGATTGACAATTGGCGTGGAATTAGTTGCCAAACCTCGTTTGTTGGTGTTTTTGGACGAGCCAACCTCTGGCTTAGATTCGCAGACAGCCTGGTCTATCTGTCAACTTATTCGTAAGTTGGCCAACCACGGCCAAGCCATTTTGTGCACTATCCATCAGCCGCTGGCAATTTTAATGAAAGAGTTTGACCGTTTGCTTTTCTTGCAGAAGGGTGGCCAAACTGTTTATTTTGGAGACTTGGGTGATAACTGTCAGACTCTTATTGACTACTTCGAAGGCGAAGGTGCACCAAAATGTCCTCCTGAGGCTAACCCTGCAGAGTGGATGTTGGAGGTGATTGGTGCTGCTCCAGGGCTGCATGCTAACAAGGACTACTATCAGGTGTGGCTCAATTCTAAGGCACATGCTGATGTGATTGCCGAGTTAGATCAGATGGAAGAGGAGCTCGTCAAGCGGCCTGTCTCTGACGACCCAGAGCGACTCAAGCCTTATGCTGTTGGGTTCTGGACACAGTACAAGTATGTTGTCGAGCGTGTCATGCAGCAGTACTGGCGTACGCCGCTGTACACATACTCTAAGTTACTTTTAGCTGTGGCCACTGCAATTTTCAATGGATTTGTCTTCTTTAAAGCTGACAAGTCCATTCAAGGCTTGCAGAACCAGATGTTTTCTGTCTTTATGTTTATGGTTGTGTTCAACACGCTCATTCAGCAATACCTCCCATACTTTGTCATGCAACGGTCTCTTTATGAAGTGAGAGAGCGGCCATCTAAAACCTTCTCATGGCCTGCATTCATTTTGGCACAAGTGACGGCAGAAATGCCATGGAACTTTATTTGCGGAACATTAGCTTTCTTCACATGGTACTACCCAATTGGTCTTTACAACAATGCTGTTCCAACTCACACTGTTAAAGAGAGAGGTGCTACTATGTGGTTTGCAATTGTCTTGTTCTATCTCTACACATCTACAATGGGTCAATTAACCATATCCTTCATGGAACTTGCGGATAACGCTGCCAACTTGGCTTCGCTTCTTTTCTCCATGTCTTTGATGTTCTGCGGTGTCTTGTCTTCTGAAGGTGCGATGCCAAAATTCTGGACTTTCATGTATAGAGTGTCGCCATTTACTTACTTTGTTTCCACTGTTCTTTCTGTGGCTTTGGCAAACTCTGAAGTCACCTGTGCTGATTTGGAGTATCTTAGATTGGTTCCACAGGCAGGCAAGACTTGTGCAGAGTACTTGGGTCCCTACATGGAGAAGGCCGGTGGCTACATCACCGATCCAAATGCCACCGATATTTGTGAGTTCTGCACCATCAAAGAAACCAATGTGTTTTTAGCCAGCCTTGGCTCTTACTACTCCCAGAGGTGGAGAAACATTGGCATCTTCATCGCCTACATCTTTATTAATATCGGTGGTACTATTTTCTTCTACTGGCTTGCGAGAGTGCCCAAAGGTACTAGACAGAAAAAGCAGTAGACTGCTAGATGCTGCTATTTTTAAATTTAATCAGAATGCTTATCAATTTACGTGTAATAATAAGAGAGTGAAGTGCGGCGTAGGGTGAATATACCGTTTTCATCTATAGAGTCGCAGGCACACAAGAATAGACATTCTATTTTTAGTGGAACCTTCCGCGCTCCACCTACTTCATTTGCAGCCAAGAAGAAAAGAAGGAAATCTTCATTTCTACTTTCCATGCTCAAATGGGCTTATATAAGGAGTGGCTTTATCCGAAGTTATCAAGCAAGACAAAAGACAAGAAAGAGAAGAAAAAAAGAAAAAAGAAACAAAATATGCGGCAAGAATTGAACAATATTTCAGTAAGGATACATGTCTTGGGCCTCTTGACTATGGCCATTGGGGTTGCTGAATTTTTTTCAAATATTTTTTATATAGCACCTATTTTCGCCTTGACAATTGTGTATCTTTTTTACAGTACTCTTCTATTTGTGGGTATTTTCTGCTCTCCGACCTTCGACTGTCTTCTCAAGTGCTATCAAGCAAAGTATAAAATGCGGAATTCTCAAAATAAAGTGAATGAAAAGAATCCTCAAGAATCAAAGAAAGCTTTCAAAAATAAAGTTTCAAAACCCAAAGAAAGTCGTTGGCAGACAGGAAAGGATCGCTGGAACGAACTCGCAAATACTGAGGTATTTGACCAAGCTCCCGTTCGGCAACCACCACAGCCACGATTAGACCAGTTAAGTATTCTTGGAATACTATTTGAAGAGCAGCTCACTGAAGAAGAGTTCGGCTCTGACGGGCTTCCCGTGACTGACACTCTGAGGAACGCAACGAATGATGAATTGACTAACATGGAAATTCATGAGCTCCTCAGTAGTATCAGCGCTCTTTTGTCACAGAAAAGAGTGCCAAAACCTGCGGGACTCATAGACCCCAGCAAAGACGAAGTACCTGAAGGCGTGCCAAGCTTGCCCCCTCCAAAATACCTGGAGAGCATCTTTGAGAAATTACGAGCATGAGTAGTCAGACATCAAACACTTATAAAATATACAAATTTCAAATTCATGGTTATGGTTTCGAAGTATTTTGGTATCAGATATGCAGCAACCGCCTTTCAAATTCTATTGTACATTTTGTCTCTTTATTTTTCTAAAAATTAATTTTTTTCTTTATTTCTACACCGTTCGCAAGTTATGATAGTCGCTGTTCTGGTTCTGTGTCTGCAATCAACCACCTGCATACAAAGCTCTTAACAGACCGAAAAATGTGAGCAGAACAAACCTTCAAGAACCATGTCGAAACAAACAAAGCCTGTAAGACAGGATTACGTCGTGAAGGCACGCTACATAAACAACCTACCCCCACCACCACTAAATCCGAAGTTCCTTAAGTACAATATCACAGAAAATGTGTCTAGTGAGGAAGAAAACCAGCAACTTTTGAGCTCACTCTTCCGGAAAGAGAACTTTACCCGTTTTATTGGCCAAATCGATGAAGAATATGGGATGGCGCTCAACCTACTTAATGTTCCCGGATTTCTTGATGGCACAAACCCACAGGCAATTTACGGACAGGATTCTGGTAATATGTTACATCCACGAGACCGAGTGCTTCTAAGGGATGCTGGTATAGGGCGTGTCAATAAATCAGAGCCAGGTGTATCATTTTTAAGAAGAACAGAGTATATTGCTGAACGTCTGGCTTCAAGAGGTGAAGATCTGCAGCCTGACATAGCCAAGAAGAATACCCAAGAGAAGCTTGATCCTGAATCTCAGTTGTTAGCTGTTGAAGAGAGCTTCGACAAAGCACAGGAAACACTTGCTAATCCTTCATTAATAAAGCACCCAAGAAAGAAGAATTTGAAGGCTGTTTCCACATGGCCTCTCCTTCCGGACACCTCGATGATGGATACAAAGTTCTTAGGAGTTAAATTCTCGGGTTCTGCATCTTTAACTCGTGAATTGGAAGCGTTGAAAAGAATTCAAAAAGAAGACTACGATGAAAAGCTTCAGAAAGATTCGATCAAACATGCTCTTTATATCCCAATCACTTCTGAAGATGGCGAATGGGTGAGCTTGTACCAACTTAAGGATAGAAAAGGGCTCGACAGCTTAAATGAAAAAATGGAGTCTCTCGAAAAAGAGCAGCCAGGTAACTTGCTTGATGAGGAAGACGACCAAGCTGAAACTTATCCTTTCAAACTTACAAAGAACTACGATATGCATTATCACCGCTTTTCAAAACCATACGAAGAGCTTGCGTTGAAGTTTGTGCCTGAGGAACGTGGCTCTAAGAAAAGGCTGGCTGCCTATTACTATCCTGTTTCAGGCAGAGTGGAGCTAAAAAAGCACCGTGCGTCGGCTAACAAGGAAATCAATCGCTTCATTGAACAAAGCACTGTTGATATGGTTAACTTTAAACTCAGAGAGCCAAACACCAGTGAATTGAAAAAGATGGACGTCATCCGGTCTGAATATGATCCTATGGAATATGAGGGAGAAGACGAAGAAGAGGAAGAAGAGATAGACGAAGAAAAGGAGGGAGAGCAGCCTTCTGAGAGCAAAGCTTCGAACACGGAAGAGAATGGCTCCGGAGATGTTGCTGACGACTTCGATAAGGCTACAGAAACTGATGATCACGAGGAATAAACTCAAATAGGCCCTTTTTATTAACAACTAATGTACAATTAAATTTTTTGGCGAGTGTATTTTTTTTTTTTTCTTTTCTTCAAACTATGACACAAGAAGCTTTACTCTTCTTTACCAGCTTGCTCTTTTCGACATCTCCTTTGGTGTTTTCCGCTAATACCTTTGCTTTGCTCGATCGTGAAGTCTTCTTGTCAGATTTTTGCAGCTTCAGCATGCCATCGTATCGATTTTGTAGACCCAGAGCCATCTTAGCGTCCTCCTCTTCTTGTAATTGTCGTAATAGTTCCAAGTCTTCATTTTGGGGATAGCTATGAGGCTCAGAGCTGTCCAGAATTGGAACAAAATCACCAGAAAAAAATAAATCATCCTTGCCGGACACAGAGATTAGTGATTGCCACACATATTTATTGGATGAAGTCTGCGTGAATGCCGTGTCCGTGATGAGAAGGTAGAATTCGTGACCATGTGCTTTGTACATTGTCGAAAAATGATTGTTCCTGAAGAAAATTGCCAAAGAGTCTTGTGGAAGGGACTCATCGAGCATTTTTAGACCATGCGCTGTCAATTGGGTGCTGTTTGTGTTGAGCCAATTTTGAACTTGCTCTTTAAGAGCCTTATCGTCACTTCCAAGTAGAAAATCTTGGATCTTGTCGAATGTCTGCAACTTTGCAAATTCATCGGAGCATTGGTCATGCTTTTCCACATCATAAGCCCATCCATGAACAAAGTTTAGTCCAAAAGCACCAAACATCTCTGAGGCAAGATCAGAAGGGGGAAAACCACTGGTGATAAGATTAGGATTCACACTTAAGCCCTTGTGCAAAAGCGGCAAATTTTTTAAAAGTCTGTCAACAACATCATTTTCAGCAGACGACAAGTCTAGAAGAACATCACCTAAACATGTCAACACTTCATTAAGAGGAACCCTCTTATCAATATGCTTGTTGAGGAGTGATTTCAACTTTCCCACACTTTCAATCCAATGCACAAGCAGAGAGTCAGGACTATTCAGGAAGTTAACTTTGCGGGTGTTAAGATCGCTTTGCAAAAGCAATGTATTGACTAGGGCTATTAAAGGACATGGTCCATTTTCTTCCTGAAGTATTATTGGTGATTGCTGATCATACTGTGACCACGTTATTAACTGTACGGGAAAAGAAATACTTTCAAGGTCTTCAACAGAAGCAGTATCCTCAATTTTGTAATGCGCCTCTTCCACCATTCAGTTATGTTCAGATGATAACAGAGTTAAGTAATTAAATTATTTTCTTGTGAATAAGAAAGAATAGAAACGTTTCCCTAGTTCAAGAAGCGACGACGGAGTTTCAGTTGATAGTGTTATCTACGAAGATGCAGGACGTGTTATATAAAGAATGACAAGCTCCAAACATAGCCGAGCAGGTTGCATGCAGTCCAATGAGATCATGCATCGGATTCAACGCTAGTTTGGCAAGGAAAAGAAACGGGGATTTTAAGAACACAGGATTGCAACGGAATTGTCAATGTCTTGCACTCATTTTTGACAGTTTTAAAAGTTTGACAGTTTCATTGAGTGAGACTGATCGCACCAAAAGAAACTTCTGCTTACAAATGTTTTTCAGGCAAGCAAATCATTGATAAGTAAATCAATCTGACGTTTTCTAAGTTTGCGTTATTTAAGGCACATAATCTTTGAGCGCCTATAGGCCACAACACACTTTAAGAACTACTCATTAGAGATCAGATAACCTTCATGATTATCAATAATGTGAAAAGCGTCCAAGAAGAAAGAGAGAGAGAAAAAAGAATACCTACATTACCAAAATCTTTGAGTTATGCTTAACTTCTTTAACCAAGAAGCCCGTAGAACACGGCAATTATAGCTAAAGCCACTGTTGTGATCGCGGCGTTGCACTTGAAAGTCTCTTGACGTACCTGCTCTTCCACATCAATATCGAAGCGACCACGTCTTTTAATGTTTTCAGAAATAAGAGTGGGTGTTTTCTTTGCGGTAGATGGAATAGCCCCACTCGAAGGGTACATTTCCTCGCAGAATTGTTCAATTTCACCGAGCTTTATACCAATCTTAAGATAATTTGGATCACGTACATCCAGCTTTTGATTGATGACACGCGCATATTCCTTGAAGATCTTCACCACACCAGGAAGTGTTCTTGAGTTCATGATTAAACTGCAAGTCGTACCTTTTCTGATCTTCAAGTTTCTCTCTAGTACTAGTGGATTATTGTAAATTTCAGCTAAAGTGGCAATGGCCATGACCTGTGGAATAGCACAGAAATTGAAACTTGTTGGTTCTGTAATCAAAGACAAGTATGTCAAAACATCAGTGACATGCCCTAATGCATTCAAAACCAAATTGTTGATGCAATACACTCCTTGTTGTCTCTCTTCTGAATTTTTGACAAAATTGGGCAATGCCTTTGTGTACTTAGACCAAATCTCTTTTGGATAAAAAGATCTTCCGTCTTGTAGATCCTCGTAGTAGTCACGAATAATGTTTGTTTTTTGCAAGAATAATCCCATGGATTCCGAGAGTTTGTAGTTGTCAGCTTGAACCTGATCGTCAGCAAAATGGGCAAGAACCATAAGGTCTGACAAACCCTCACCAACTAAGCCTGCCACATAATGACAATACAAATCAAAATCCTTGAGAGTAGCCACACCGTTAGTGTTGAAGTTCTCGTCTAAAATGTAATCAGCCATTCCATTTCCCATTTTGTATGTGATCCTCTTAATGATGTCTTGATAGTCTGGCTTTAGCTTGTGATACTCAACCAAGATGTTGTCAAATTTCACTAAAACGACTCTGTCCTTTTCATTGGGTCCATTCCCGTTGAATGTCCAATCTTTCGAGTTGAGTTTTTCGTGGAACTCTCTTAATAAAGGTACCTTTACTTTTGGGTCAATGGTCATGTCATCCTCTACCGTATCCAAGGCCCTTAATGCCAAATAGAAGATCATCACGGCATCTCTCAATTCTGGGTGCAATTCCTTGATCACCGCAGCAAATGAACGGGACGTTAACCCGAGTAAGCGATAGCATTCTTTTAATGTTTCTGGTGCTTCAGAAAGATCATGCGGATGCTGAGCAGACTTAAATTTAAGAACTTGTATTGCAGCCCTTAGCTCTGAAGGGTGTGAAATGAACTCCGCAAATTTTCCCATGTTGTCTGATGAAAGAGGACCAAATTGTGTTTTCAAATTAGGGTTCCCGTTGGATTAGATATGTATTGAAGTTCAAGTAATAGATCAATACAGCCTATGTCTCAGTGAGATACTTTTTCCTTGTTGTATACTGGTCGATCTATATATGAATAGGAGGGTAATTTTTTTTTTTTTTTTGATCTCCATTTTTGCGTTGTATTGATTTTCAGCATTGGACCCGCAGTGCGACGCGAAATGATACGAACCATAGCAAAACCCTTTTTTATACGAGCGATACTGTATATGCCACAGGAATGGTGACTAGAGCAGCCATGCAAGCTTCGAACAAAAGAAAATAAGACTTGGATATTTCGTGCTTGGTCAGTCTTATTTTCCTGACTCAATTTTTTCAAACCATTTCCGTGCTGCTCTTATGTTCTCAAGAATCACGGAGTCTTCGTGATAATTGACAAACTTTTGCTCTGTGTCTTTATCCTTCAAGACGATCATGATGAAAAGATTATCTGTAAGGATATCAATGTAGAAGTGGGCACCACTAGATCCACGTATGACAAGGTTTTGGAAATTGGTTCTCAACTTAGATATCGATTGCTTGTAGGTTTTGATGATGTTAGAAATCTTCTCAAATCTTTTTGGGTCTAGAGACTCTAAAGATCCATTACTAAGTTTGGGACCACTGTTTGAGTTTTGACGCTCCATTTGTTTTTGAATTGAGGCAGTCGAAGAAATGACTAAGAACGTCGTCTTTTCAAATAGAATGATTTCTTCAGTATCTAGAACTTCGTTCAATTTTAAAAGGTTGCTGTTGAACAAGCTCATGTTACGTATCAATGAACAAACAATCAGTGACCATGCTTTGTAAAGAGACTCATCCCAAATAGAGGTAGGGAATCCCACCAATTTAAAATGATATGGATTGGAGATTCCTTGAAGCTTGTCCATCATTATCTTGAATAACTCCTTTCGCTTATCTATTTGGACAAGATCCATCTTATGTAGCAAGACAAAAATCTTGGCATCTGGACTAAAGGTTTGTAAGTTCTGAAGAGACTTCACGAAAATGTCAATGTCTTTATTGATGCTTTTCGACTCGACATCAAAAACATGAATGAGAACTTGCACCATTTTAAAAATATGATCTTTCTGATTTGTGAAGTAGTTATCCATAAACACATCCTGCCCACCACAATCCCAGAGATTTAATGTCATGTTCCCAAGGAATCTCAAATGGGAATGTTCAACATCTATGGTTGCACCTAGCCTTCGCGTGTCAAAGGCAGAGTAATTGGAAAATATAATGGACCTCATTGAAGACTTT
>JAJMDB010000054.1:0-22022 GCA_030573315.1 Osmozyma mogii
AAAAACCAGTACATCCCTAAGAAAAACCAGTACATCCCTAAGAAAAACCAGTACATCCCTAAAAAACCAGTACATCCCTAAGAAAAACCAGTACATCCCTAAGAAAACTAAGAAAACCAGTACATCTCTAAGAAAAACCAGTACATCCCTAAGAAAAACCAGTACATCCCTATGAATGGTCTATTTAGGTATGGGGCGCATCTCCCGCAGAAACTCACACATACATGTGTCTGGGTACCTTTTTCTTATTATGTTTTCCTCGACCATAATTGTTATGCGACATGCGCCAGGTACAAAATTTGAAACTAGCAATTAGACAGATCAAAATTTTCTATGCAACTTCTTGATTCCTATTTCTTATTTTCCGTATTAAGATTTTTTTAAAAACCTAAACTAAAGTTTCGGAGTTCTAAGTCTGTACACCAGCCACATTCTTTTCTTCGAATAGTGAACGAAAAACCAGGTAATGAAGTGCCAAGTTAGGATTGCAGTTGGCCTATTTCACCTTTAATTTTTTGCTAAATGTTAGTTCCAGCCTCGGCGGCTAAGCTTGGCAATTCCCGATTCTTTTTGGGATACGGGGAATTGAATTTGGCTTTATGCAAGAAGTTTTTCCGAATGCATGAGAATTCTTGGCGAAATTTGACTGTTCCTGAATATTACGTTTGGATGCAAACTGATGTGGTAGATAACTCAAAAAATTCGGAGAACTTATGCTCACGACCAATCGAATGGCCGCTTTCAATTAAATGACTGGATATCAGATGCATCAGTTTGCATTAACAGGAAATGTCACCTTCGATCAAGGATGAGTGACGCATAAACGTATGCACGGACTCAACGAGTCAGACGACCCTGGCTTCATTGGCATAAAAGTTAATTGCAATTAATTGAATTATTGCTTGAGGATTCATTGTTTTCAAATGATATATAAGACATTGTCCGTCCCATTTGCTACTGATTCATCAACATCATGGAAAAGGCTGAGAGAGTTTACAGCAATAATTCGGAGAAAGACCTTAGCAAGGTCGACTCTGAAAAATCTCACAATGCCGACTATGAAAAGGTGAAGGCTGTCAACACCAACTCTTCCGAAGATAGTGCTCCAGAGGTTCAGAAGTCCTTTGGTGTGAGAAAGGCAGAGTTGATTGTGAAGCAGTGTGACACCAAATGGCTCAAGGCTATTTACTTTTTTTCCATCTTCATTGCTATGTATGTTAACACAATGGAGGGTCAAGTGACTGGTGTTTTCGTTGGTTATGCCACCAACTCCTACAAGAAGCACTCTCTCATGTCCACCATGGGTATTGTAAAGAGAGTCATTGCAGCAGCTGCTTTACCATGCTACGCCAGATTGTCTGATATCTTCGGTCGTTTGGAATTGTTCTGTGTTTCCATCGTTTTCCGTATTGTTGGTCTTATTATTCAATCACAGGCCAAGGATATTCAAAGATACGCTGGTGGTACAGTGTTGTATGCTTTGGGCTCCTCAGGTTCAAGATTCCTCTGGCAGGTCAACCTTTCGGATGCATCTAGTTTGAGATACAGACTCTTGGCTATAGCTATTTTGAACTTGCCAGCTATTATCACCACCTGGTCTTCCGGTAATGTTGTTCAAAGTTTGCTTAACAACAGATCGTGGCAATTTGGTATTGCAATGTGGGCATTTGTTTTCCCTTTGACTTGTCTTCCATACTTCTTCTGCTCTTTCTACATGCAGAGAAAAGCTAGTAAGACCGAAGAGTGGAAGATTGTTTGCAAGGAAGAGAAGGAGAGCTGGGTCAGAATGAACAGAGCCACCAAGAAGCACGAAGAGCAGATGGCAAATGGCGGATCCAAGGTCTGGGGAAGAATCAAAATCTTTTTCATTCGTTGTGTTTACATGACCAGAGAAATCTTCTGGAGAGTTGACATTGTTGGTGCTTTCTTCATTGTTTGTTTCCTTGCCCTTATTCTTGTTCCTCTTACCTTGGCCGGAGGTGTTCAGAAGAAGTGGTCGAAGGCATCTACCATTGTTCCATTGGTTGTTGGTTTCGTTATGATTCCTGTTTTCGTGATCTGGGAAAGCAAGATTGCCCGCAACCCATTGATTGCATTCAACCTTTTGAAAGATAGAGGAGTCTGGGCTGCATTTGTGATTGCCATTCTCTACACATTTGTGAGTAACATGCCAAACTCTTACGCTTATCCTGTGTTATTTGTTGGAATGAATGCCAGCAAGGTCGTTGCAACAAGAACTCCATTGTTGCTTCACTTTGTTTGTGCCCTTACTCTTCCATGTCTTGGTTTTGTGTTATCTAAGGTCAGAAGAACCAAGGGTTTTATTTTGTTCGGTATTGCTGTTTGGTTCATTGCCATGGGTCTCTTCGTTCACTTCAGAGGTGACAACGATGGTCTCAGAGGCAAGTACTTCCGTGATGGTGTTGCCGTCGGCATGTGTTTGCTTGGATTTGGTCAAGGTTTCTTCAACAGACTTGTGGTTGTTTCCATCCAGGCTTGTACCAACCACGAGTACATGGCTGCAGTCACTGCCATGTTTAATGCCATCTACCAAATTGGTGGTGCTTTCGGAAAGTGTGTCTCTGGTGCTATCTGGACTCAGACAATGTACTTCGTCATTAAGAAGCACATGGGTCAACTTGGAGTTGACGAACTGTTGGCAAAGTCCGCTTACGAAGCCCCATACACCTTCATCAAGAAATACAAATGGGGAAGCACACCAAGAATTGCTGTCGTCTTGGCATACGCCGAAGTGCAAAAGAAGCTTTGTATTGTCGGACTCTGTCTTTGTGTTCCTTTGCTCTTCTTTGCACTCTTCTTAAGAGACAACAGATTAGCTGATGTTCAATCTTTGGAAGATGAGGAGGACCCAGAGCACGGTAACAACAAGGGCGGAAAGATGATTTTCAGAGATGACAATGATCCAATCTTTGACGCCGTCAAGCAGTTGATTCCTTTCAAGCGTTCAAGCAACACACACTAATTTTTACCGCAGCTGCCATGGCCAGCTTGATTCCTTAATACGTTTTCTAATTCGCTTGTTTTCATAGAGAGAGAGAGAGTTTAATTCAACTGTTTTGTTATTTAGATTATATTTGCAAATACAAGATCTCGAAGAAATACGTTGTAGGTGTCTAAGGCTCCATATTTGCATATGCGCTTACAGGACCTTTCATTTTGGTGTAGAGGGCGCCGAAATGCAACCCCAACCTACATTTACGGCTCCATGACTAATTATTCATGTGCATGATCGAGAAGCGTATGCTCCTCTGTTATGGTATTTTCCTAATAAATATGCTTATTTTTGGGGCATTCCAGTCCATCTAGGGAAAGTTCCCACATGTATGCCAAAGCAATCTAGAATTCTACCAGCAGACTGTTCGATTATATCTCCAACGCTTTGAGGACGGGTATAAAAGGCGGGAACAGGAGGGAATATAACAGTGCCCATTTGGGAAAGTTTCAACATGTTCTCAAGATGAATATCCGACAATGGAGTTTCTCTAGTAACCAAGAGCAATTTCCGGCGCTCTTTCAATGTGACATCTGCTGCTCTGACTATGAGATCTTCTGTAAAACCAATTCTTATAGCAGAGAGCGTTTTCATGGAGCATGGAACCACTATCATACCATCGGTATGGAACAGACCAGAGGAAATGGCCGCTGAAACATCCCTGCTAGAGTAGGTCTTGTGAGCTAGAGCAGTAAGATCATTGAGTGTGTAGTCTGTCTCATATTTCATTGTAGCATGTCCCCATTTTGACACAATAAGATGAGTTTCCACACCGGCTTCCTTAAGATGCTCAAGAACCCTAACTCCGATTGCCACACCTGTAGCACCGGTAATACCGACAACAATTCTCTTTCTCAGTTGCTGAGGTACTATTGGCTGGGTTTCACCATTTTGTGCTTGGGGGGACTGTGTTTGCTGTCTCTCAAACCCCGGAAGATCTGGTGTGGGGTTCTTGAGTGTGGTATTAAGCCGGCGGATGGGATGTATGCAGAAACTGCTCTTGAAGGCAATTGGTCTAGCGACCGCTTTGGAAATTGCTAGCATTGTTGATGATATGGAAAAATCTTTAGAAAAACTACGCCTTAAATAAGTATTTAGGCATCGAGCTCATCATCGGTTTGCTGAGCTGATCGCCGACATGAAGACTCGCCCAAATAGGAAACCCTTCCGCAGGAACTCAATTCCGCACCGATTCGGTCCTGCCGCATTCCCGCCAGATCAAGGAACCGTAACATTTCACAGTAAAGCCAAGTATAATCTTAAATTTTTCCAAGTGATCATTGAAACGTATAATTTTCAAAAAAGACTTTACAAAGTTAACGTTTTAGAGGTTACCTTCTTTTCTGGCAATTAAAGTGAGGATAATATTAGCTCATAATTTCATCAAGTGTGAGGATACACACGGCTTGGGATTCCAAAAACTTTGCCACCTTTGTAGACCGTAGACAAGGGAAAGGGAAGAAAATAAATCTCGCGAATCTCAAACCTAATCTTCCGATCGAATTTCTGGTCGCAAACCACTCTTTTTCGGGCCGAGTCTATCAACGATGTTGCCTAATGTGGTAATCCATCCACCGGAGTGTGAGTTCCGTCGCGCAACAATCTCACTAACCGAAACCTTGCATACGGACCAGAGGTGCATGGCATGATCTGTGCAACTTAAATAAGGGGTCTCTCCCTTTGCTTCAAACTACACTACAAACTACACAATGTTGAACCCTGCAGCTAAATTCAGAGACTTCTTGCAAGTGCTAAAAAATGAAAACGATTTGGTGGAAATCACCGAAGAAGTGGACCCAGAGTATGAGGCTGGTGCTGTCATGAGAAAGGTTTACGAGAACAAACTCCCAGTGCCTTTGATCACCAATCCTAAGCAAAACCCTGACAACATCGATAAGGAAAATTTGTTTCGCTTGGTTGGGTGTGTCGGGGGTTTGAGAGACCCAAAGAAAGGCAACGATCATGCTAGACTTGCTCTCCACTTGGGTCTTGACTCAAACACGCACATGAGCAAGATCATTGACTATTTGGTCGAGTGCAAGAGTAAGGACCCAATTCCTCCTAAGTTGGTACCAAAGGAAGAGGCTGCTTTCAAGAAGAACAATCTTTCTGGAGACCAGATTGACATGACTACCTGGCCTGCTCCACTTTTGCATCCTGAAGACGGCGGAAAGTACCTCCAGACTTACGGAATGTTCATTTTGCAAACTCCAGATAAGTCATGGACAAATTGGAGTATTGCTCGTGCCATGATCCACGACAAGAACCATTTGACTGGTCTTGTCATCAAACCTCAGCATATTCAGCAAGTCACCAACAAATGGAAGGAAGCAGGCCACGGTGACAATATTCCCTTCGTGTTGGCATTCGGTGTTCCTCCAGCTTCAATTTTGATCAGCTCCATGCCAATTCCAGATGGAGCCACCGAGGCAGACTACATTGGAGCCCTTATTGGAGAGCCATTGAAGGTCACCAAAGCAGAGACAGTTGACTTGGAGGTACCTATTGACTCTGAAATTGTGCTTGAGGGCTACCTCAATGTCAACAATTTGGTTCCAGAAGGACCTTTTGGAGAAATGCACGGCTACTGTTTCCCAGGAACTGCCCACCCATGTCCTACTTACACAATCAACCATGTGAGTTACAGAGACAATGCCATAATGCCTGTTTCTAATCCTGGTTTGTGCACTGATGAAACTCACACGTTGATTGGTGGTTTGGTCAGTGCTGAGTGCAAGTCTCTTCTTAAGGCTCACCCTGTCTTGGGTAAGATCGTTGAGGATGTCTTTACCCCATACGAAGCACAAGCACTTTGGTTGGCTGTCAAGATCAATGTGGATGAGTTGGCCAAGTTGAATACAACATCCGAGGAGTTGAGAAAGCTCGTTGGTGACTTCCTTTTCCCTCTCAAACCTGCTTCCATTATCCATGAGGTTGTTTTGTTCGCTGATGATGTCGATATCTTTGACTTCAGACAGGTCATCTGGGCTTATGTTACTCGTCACACTCCTATTGACGATCAAACCCCTTTCGAGCAGTACCCAGCTTTCCCATTGGCTCCTTTTATTTCCCAGGGCCCTCGTATGAAGACCAAGCTTGGTGGTAAGGTTGTGACTGACTGCTTGTTCCCACAGCAGTACAAAAATAACGACTTAAAGTTCGTTGCTTGCCATTACGGCTCATATGACGAGAAGGTCAAGTCTAAGGTGGACAAGTTGATGGAATCTTACGGATCCAGTGCTTAGAACACTAGATTCCCTCTACGACAAGTCTCCTTGATCCTTCAAATCTACTCAGAAATATCTCTTGCAAATAAAAGCAGAGTAAACTTCTTGTAGGAACTCGCTTACGTAATAATGTGCTGCAGCCGTTGTGGAAAGTTCCATTCTGATCACATGACTAAGGCGTTGTTTGCACGTGATACACACATGAGTGGTGTTGGTGAGGTTACTTGAGGACCATCTAATTGCTTCCACATCAACGACCACTAAACCATGTCTGTTGTTCCTGATAACTTCAAAGCTCAAATCAACCAGGGTGTCCCCGGTAATGTGAAGGCTAGACCAGACCCATTGCCAGCAGGAAAGAAGATTGCTCCAAACAAGAAGAACCCATGCGAATTTGACACGTCTTTTGATGAAGGCGCCACCAAGGTCGCCGTTGGTGGCCGTGACAGCAACACCGCAACTGCTTTTGAGGAAGTTGAAGCTGCTTTGAGCGAAGGAGACTGGTCTAAAGCCATTAGAATTTTGTGGTACTTGAAGTTGAACTCATTTATCAACGAAGACGCAGCTAACGTTTGGGCCTACGTTGCATTTGCATTTGCTCACTTGGGCTTCTCTGAGCATGTTGGATTTGGCTTGAAGAAGATCAAGGAAGCTGGTCTTGATCAAACCGTGTTGAAGCCTGAGGTCATGACCGAGTTGAAGAAGATCAGTAATTAAGGCCCGTGACCCAAAGTAATAAACAACTATCGTGCAAACGTTTTCACTGTTGTAGATTAATACCTTTTCCAGCAACGCTTCATTTTTCGGACCGGTTTCCGAATCCGGCAATGAACCTGATGCCTCTCACCGAGCGGACGAGCGGGGTATTCCCCTCCTTAATGCACTAAAGCCATCGGACTTCAATCAAGCTTGAGGGGCACTGACGTGTTGCATTTTTCTCAGGAACCATTGATGAGGGAGACTGTCCGCCTTTGTATCTATCGCAGGTACCTTTGCCGAATGCACTCTGTCTGCGCCATTCCCGTCTCTCGCCACAGTTCTCAACAAAGTTTTGCCCGACAGCTTGTTGGAAATATTCTACTTTCAGAAATGACTTAAGACCCCGATCTACTTTTAACGTTCCAATTTCTTTTCTTTTACCGCCCCCGTAAAGCTTAAGCTGTAGAAGGGTCCATTGTGTTGATGTAGCATTTGTGCCCCCGGGTATGTACATTCTGATTAGTAATGATTTAGAAAAATGAAGAGTTGGATGAACCTTAAAGCAAATTTTTGAAAATTAAATTGTGTTTGTAAATTTCCTATACTTTGTACTTGGAGCTTTCTTTCGCGAACGCTTTACATTTTTGATGTGAATGTGAGAACAGACCAAAAAAAAATTTAATTTTTGTGAAAAAAAATAAAAAAAATTCAACAATTAAACGAGAATACAAATACTTTCTCTGAATTAGAAAATTATCTGCTTAGATTTTCTTTTTTTTTGTTTTGAAATGATATGTGTTTGCTTTACGTACTTCAGAGGCACAAGTTAGCAGTGGCTTTTACTCGCTTACAGCAAACAATAGCTCGCGCTCCGGAGATAACGGACTTATGGGAGTTAAGAACTGAAATCTTTATACTACTGAAGCAGTATGAGCGGGTTCTACAAGTCGACTGTTTCGACATTTCTGCCCAAGAAAGCCATTCACTTTGTTAATAAGAATGGTGAATCGAAAAAAATAACAGAAATTATCAACGAAAAAGCACCTGAGTTCTCTGAAGGCTCGTCTTTCTTTGTGAACCCCATACTTTCCAGCGGACATGCCCAAACCGCTTATACATCTCTCAATTCCTTTGATAATGTTGATTTAGTTCACTACAAGCGGAGATTGTTGAAAGTGGATTCCGAAAATAAATTTTACTCTGTGAAAGGTGACAAAATGCCATATGACAGATGGAAGGGAAAGAGTACATTTGCCATTGATTTTGCTGTCAGTGAATCTGAATCTGATCCTAATCACCTCACTTATAAACCTGAGTCTCAAACAAAAGACCTCCCACCTAGAACGGAGTGGTTGAACCCTGAAAATGAAGCGTCCTTGCTAGATAACGACAAACCACTTGTTATTGCATTACACGGCCTCTCTGGAGGTTCATACGAGTCATACATCCGTGCATTCTTAGACAAAGTTACGAAGAAGCCATACAGTTTTGATGCTTTGGTATTAAATTCTCGTGGCTGTGCTCATCATACCATTACATCTCCTCAGTTGTTCAATGGCCTCTGGACAAACGACTTGAGGTATTTGATAAATGAATATGTTAGAAAATTGTGGCCCAAGAAACAGATTTATTTGATTGGATTCTCCTTGGGAGGTGCCATCATAGCAAACTACTTGGGCCAGGAAGGCTCTGACGTCTACGAGAATATCAAAGCAGCTGCTATCATGGGAAGCCCTTGGGACTTCCCCCAATCATCAAGAGCCATAAACAAGTCGTACTTGGGTAACAAGATTTATTCGCCAACAATGTGTCAGAATTTACTTAAGTTGCTCAAAATACACCTGGAAGAAGGTCCTTTGAAGTCAGATAAAATCGTCAATGATTATTTGACTAATCCAGAAAAATTTGAGCTTCGTTTGCTCTGTGATTTTGATGACACTTTTACTGCACCTTTATTTGGTTTCAACTGTGCTTCGGAATATTACAGACATGCATCACCGGATCAAAGATTGCTCAACGTTAGAGTTCCAATGTTGATAGTGGCCTCCGACGATGATCCTATTGTTGGCTCAGAAGCCTTGCCTTATAGTGAGGTCAAGCTCAATCCTTACGCTCATATGGTTGTGACATCTGTGGGAGGTCATCTTGGATGGTTCAATTTTAGGCTCAAAAGATGGTATGCTGATCCACTTTGCAAAATTTTCACAGAGCTTACGAAGTGGGATGCTAGCCCCGACCACGAGTCTTTACCGAAAGCTACGGATGGGATCTGGAAGCATGACAGAATCATACAGTAGAAAGAACTAGATATATTCACAATATAATACTTGAAGGTTCACGCCTGATTCTCTATGTGCTCTGTATGCTCTTTCTCATTAGAGGAAGAGCTAAGAGAGGCCGTTGGTTCACGATCCTCGATATGTCCAACTTCAGGCTTTTCTGTATCTGTAACGAGAGGAACGTGTGGAACATAAGAAGCAGATTTCCAAGCAGGAACGTGCTCAGTCCATAACTGGTCAATCTCCTCCAATCTCTTGCCTTTTGTTTCAGGGAAGAAGAAGAATACATGGAAAAACATTGCAACACAAAAGCAACCAAAGATGATGTAAGTTTTCCAGTTAATGTTTTGAAATGAAGGTGGAGTGAACATGGCAAGAGCAAAGTTGAAGATCCAGTTGGCTGCTGTCGATAAGCAAGCTCCTCTTTGTCTAGACAAAGAATCGCCCCACATTTCTGAGCAGTAAACCCAGACAACAACTCCCCAGGAAACGCCAAACGAGCAAACAAAAAGATAACAAGCAGCAATAGAGCCTTTGGAGGCAGATTGTTTGTCTTTTGGAATTTTAATTGTAACAGAGCTGTTACCCGAATCAGGCCATGGTTCGGAGTTGGCACCCATGATACCAGCCACGGTAAACTGCCATACAGCCATGAAGAAGGCTCCGCCAAGCAACAAAGGCCGTCTTCCAATTTTGTCCATCACGAAAATAGCAAAGAATGTGACAACGAAGAAAAGAACATATTGGATTGATGACGACACTAAGTTAGCGTTTCCAGACATACCGGCCATCTGAAAAATGTAGACAATGTAGTACATCATGACATTATTGCCTGTAAGCTGCTGCCAGATCTGTGCAAAGACAGCAGTGATTGTTCTGGGCAAATATTTCTTTGAAAACAAATCGGCGTAAGTAAAAGCCTTGACGTTATTTTCCACCAATAGCTGTTCTCTAATTTCTTGAAGTTCAATAATAACATCAGGGTCCTGAGTATCGCCTTTTGCGTTGATTCCTGCAACAATTCTTTCGGCGTCTTCCCAGTAACCCTGCTTAGCAAGCCATCTCGGTGACTCAGGGATGAAGAGCATACCGAGAGCCAAAACGAGACCTGGGACAATCTGAAGACCCCATCCAAGTCTGAATGCACCCACACCATCAATATGAGAACATCCGAAGCATATATAAAACATAACAAGGATTCCCAAAGTCACAGACGTTTGGAACATTCCCCCAATTTTACCCCGAATTTTTCTTGGAGATAGTTCAGACCCATACACTGGAGCAACTGAGGTTCCAAACCCAACACCAAGACCAGAAATAATACGACCTATTATAAGCTGGGCACGGTTTTGGGAAGAAGACTGGATAGCAGCACCAATCATCCAGAGCCAAGAACATATGCACAATGAAGCTCTACGGCCGAATGGTTCGGACACAAATGAAGAAATAAGTGCACCAAAGAAGGAGCCTAAAGCCATTGCTGCAGTGATGAAACCTTGCATGTTCGAGTTGGGAGAGTGGAAGAAGCGAAGATACGCATCTTGATCAAGGAAAGCCGACATGGACGAGATATCAAATCCGAACATCAAGCCCGATATACAAGAGATCAGGGCAATGAAGTAGATGTTGGTGATGGTTGGAAATTTATCAAGGAAAGTCTTGAACTTGAGAGCAGGCGCAGTGGCCTTATCTTCGATCAGAGAGAGTTTCATGATTTTTGAAGTACCTGCTTCAGTAGTAAAGAAATAGAAGTGTGGTTTTATTGATATAGGATGATTCACGAAAAGGTGAAAAATTGGCGGGATGCTATCACCCTTTATATCAAAGTCGTTGCAACATACGAGGTATACAGCGGACCGAGCTTTCTCAAGATGCAACAACATCCGCCTTCCAATATTACAGCGCCAACCAAAATAGCAAGGCTTATGACGACATACATTTTGCAACCAACGCAGGGATCTACAACCCCAGAATTTAGGCGCGCATGTTTCATTGTGGCGTGTTCGTAACTGCTTTGGGACATGCGTCCGTAGAGCATAATAATATGTGACCCCTCATTTGGACGAACTGAAACTCACGAGACTCTCTCTGTAACTGAAGGAGCCGTAAAATAATATTAATTTCCAAAGAAAGACAGCAAACTTTAGGGTTTCCCGCGTGGTGCCGCACTTCCGGCGCCCGCAAGTGTACCTCGACGCGCGACCGCAAGATCGATCTTGCATATAGACTAGGTGGGGCTCTTATGCCTCGACCTCGCATTCCCACGGAGATCGGCGACCACAGGCTAAACCCCGGACGACTGTGCAACTCCTGTCCACCAAAGTCAACACCAAGCCACCATTTACTCTATGAGTGGTCCCTTTGAAACTAGCCCCGCCTAGTTTGCTCCTTCAGCCTTAAAATTAGCCCTAAAAGGCCAAACAGGAACTGTGCATATTTTTTCCGGCTCTGCATCCAGTCATCGAAAGACCCCACTTTGTTCAGAATGGGGTGCCTGGACGTCAAAGCATGCCGTGAGCTCTCCTCTTTCATTGCTAAGACTGACGTCTTCACTTACAGTGTCAGATGATCCGTGTGTGATTGCATAGTGGAAACGTATCGCATTACATTAAAAGCTGTTACTATGTCAGGAAAACCTGGCACATCATATTGGAGATGTGCTTTATTGCGGTGAAGCAACCTTAGAACTGTCTTCCAAGTGCTCTGTGTGGTCTTTTTCAGCCGTAGAAGGCGTCGAAGAATTAATTTGAGATTCCTCGTCAACCCGCTCCACGTGCTGAGCTTCATACTTCTCAGTTCCTGGAACGAGTGGAACATGTGGAACATAGGATGCAGACCTCCATGCTGGAATATGTTCAGTCCACAACTGGTCAATCTCTTCTAATCTCTTACCCTTGGTCTCGGGGAAGAAGAAGAGCACGTGGAAGAACATGGCCACACAGAAGGAAGCGTAAATTATGTATGTTCTCCAGTTGATATTGGCGAAGGAAGGAGGCGTGAACATAGCGATAGCAAAGTTGAAGATCCAGTTGGCAGCAGTGGCCAAGGCTGCTCCTCTTTGTCTGGACAAAGAGTCTCCCCACATCTCAGAACAGTAAACCCAAATAACCACACCCCAAGAAACAGCAAAGGAGCAGACGAAAAGGTAACAAGCTGCAATGGTACCTTTGGAAGCAGACTTTTTGTCTTCTGGGATCTTGATTGTGACAGAACTGTTACCTGAGTCAGGCCAAGGCACGGAGTTTGCACCCATAACGCCGGCCACAGTGAACTGCCACAACGCCATGAAGAATGCTCCACCAAGCAACAATGGACGTCTACCGATCTTGTCCATAATCAATAATGCCACCAATGTTGTGGCAAAGTTCAACACATACTGAATGGAAGAGGACACCAAATTGGCATTTCCAGACATACCGGCCATCTTAAATGTGTACACGATGTAGTACATCATCACATTCATACCGGTAAGCTGCTGCCAAATTTGAGCAAACACTGCAGTGAAAGTTCTAAGAATGTACTTCTTGGAGAACAAGTTTGCGTAAGTGAAGCCCTTGACGTTCTCCTCGATGATCAACTGTTCCTTGATCTCTTGGATTTCAATAATAACGTCTTCGTTTTCGCGGTCACCCTTGGCGTTGATACCAGCAACAATGGCCTCGGCATCTTCCCAGAGACCTTGCTTGGCGAGCCATCTTGGAGACTCAGGAATGAAAAACAAACCAACGGCCAAGAAAAGACCAGGAAGAATCTGAAGAGCCCAAGCAAGTCTGAAGGATCCCACACCATTGATGTGAGAACAACCGAAGCAAATATAGAACATGATCAAGATACCCAAGGTGACCGAAAGCTGGAACATACCACCAATAAAACCACGAATTTTTCTTGGTGACAACTCGGAGCCGTACACTGGAGCGACGGAAGAACCAAAACCAATACCAACACCAGAGATGAAACGACCAATGATCAATTGGGCTCTGTTCTGGGACGAGGACTGCACTGCAGCGCCGATCATCCACAACCAGGAACAAAGAGCTAAGGAGGATCTACGGCCAAAAGGCTCAGAAATCAGGGATGCACCTAAGGAACCGAAGAATGACCCAAGAGCCATCGATGCGGTGATGAAACCCTGCATGCTTGAGCTAGGGGAGTGGAAGAATTCAAGATAGTATTTCTGATCGAGGAAGGCGGACATGGAAGAGATATCAAACCCAAACATCAAACCGGATGTACAGGAGATCATTGCAATGAAATAGATGTTTGTGATGTTGGGTGTCCTATCAAGGAAGTTTTTAATCCTCATGGCAGGCCCTGTGGCCTTGTCTTCAAGCTTGGAGATACCCATGACGATAGTACGATTAGGAATCTATGAGATTGGACGTGCTTCTTAAGACGGAAAACGGAATCAAAGATAATACGGAAGAGAAAAACCGAAAGCCGGTGGAGGGTTGTGACCTTTTTATAATCCAGACCCCACGGAGGGGGAGAAGAGGGGTACGCGGGCCAACACTAAAGCAGGACTTGTACTAGAGCGTGTCAGCATACAAAGAGAAATTCCGGTGGTCTGGGTCCCAGCTGTCTCCCACGTAATTTGCGGCCAAAGACAACAGTCAGTGCAAGACGTGGCAAACAATGCAGTGCATTTGAAGCTCTGCATTTGAAGCTGTGCATGAATATACACTCTCAGGACCCAAACCAAGAAGCGAGGCCGGATATAGGCCTCGATTCCGTTGTGTTCACCGCGTGTCATGCGTCATCTTTCTTCAATTTTTCTTGGAAGAGGCCGGGGATCGGCACAAGAGGTGCAACACTACCAAATCTTGACGTAGGGAAATACCTCAACGTCTGCGAGCCGCTCCAGTTGGCTTATGTGGGGTCCCGCCGTGTCTTTACAATCTCCTGTTCACTACGCCAAGTATACGCCTCGGGCATATTGTTTACAGGGACAAGGCTTAGAAAAACAACAAGAACAAAAAAAAAAAAAAAAAAAAAAAACAACAACTCAAGCTCGCTTCGCCATTACGTCAAGAGGGCAAGCAAGCGAAAGAGGATGCCGCATAATAGAAAAATAGCTCTCGAGGTATGGCGAGTGCCGATGGGAATTCCCCACATGTTGCAATGGACGAGAGCCGTGCAGAGTGTTGCATTCTGATGAGCGTTTTCCTTTTGGGGCTTCTCCGCCTTTGACGGGAAGTAATGGTGAGACTTTATGCGCAGATGACCGTATCACGCTTTCCATGAATTAAGGTGGAGTTCCTGTACGTCAGGGCTCATAATTTTTCTGGGGAACAAGTGGGGTATACGAAGTGCATGGTGCCAGCGAAACGCGGCATACCAACCTCACACATTTATTTTTCTTTTTTTCTGTGCCTCTGCCTTATCGCCTTATCGCACTCAGGGTCAGAATCACACGGCTTATGACCTCATGGGTGTTACACACCTTCTGCTGCTCAGAGTACTCACGCTCTTGAGTGAGACAAATTAAAGATTAGTTTAAGACGTCCTGCCTCAGACACGCAGGAAAATGCCTTTGCTACACGGAAGTCGTGGTCCTCCATTCCTGGGATGATCGCATTGTCATGCGCAACAACCTATACTACCTCGGATAATCTATTGTCAAGAACATTCTGGTCATGATCCTTCTCGGACAAATCTTCGATCAAAGTTTTTCCTGGTACATCAACTCAATGCACCAAGCGTGCTCGGCGCCGATGCCGCCGGCGGGAAGGATTTCCGTCCGCGTACATTACAAACGGGGTATTATAGAGCAAATTGAGCAAATAGTGCTCACGAATCTATTTCTTGGGTCCACATCGTCAGCCTTTTCCGGCACCGATGGAACTCAAATGTGGTATTGTGCTTTTCGTGTTTCTTTGCTGAGCTTAAGCGAGCTACATCCCTTGTTGAGCCGGATATTTTTAGATGCAAGCCACGGCGTAGCGGAGTTTCAGGACAAACAGATCGGGCTTTTGCTTGACCCCGCTCGTGTTTTGCATTGTTTCAAGCCCGTCCTGCAAGAAAGCAATCAGAAGAAGGTTCTCAGCTCACGCGTTCCTTATACTATAGACGAGATAGGTATCTTTATGTGTATTAATTAATTAATTATGCGGAAGCGATTCATTGAGTAAACGTTAATGCCATATAGTTAAGCTTCTAATATCCTGTTCTGTAAAATTTTTTTTGTTGTTGTTGTCGTTTCAGGTGCAATTTTTCCTGGCAGAGATTTCTTGATTTTTCCGAGCAGTCTGCCACATGACTTATTGTGCTGCTGTGCCTCTTTTAGCACAGAATTATGGAGTCAGCGGAGAAATATTGAAGCGCTCGGCCTTCTCTTGGCAAGCCTGTTTTTCCGTGCGAAAATGGTTGATGGAAAAATAGCTTGGCACCTTCTCCAAATGATCAGAGTCGGTGTATGGGGGTGTGTATAGTTGGTCGTTGTAAGCAGCCTTGTCTTTGTGGACTGGTTCTTCGTCGGAAAAAAAGTTGCAGTCACGTATCTTGCTGCTCAAGAGGCCAAGAGGTATTCTTTCGTTGGGGCCAAGAGTGAAAATCTCGTCGAGCAACCGGTTGAATTGCTTCAGAATTGGCAATATCTGAGACAAGAGATCCTTGTCCTTCAAGATGTAAGTGCTGAACACCTCCTTGTGTTCGTTGATGTTAGCCATGGGCCAAGGGTTTCTTGCACACGTGATGTTGATGAACAACACTCCCAACAGCCAGATGTCACCGGCTATCGTTGGGAAGTACTTTGCACACAGTGGCAGAGCTGCATTCTCTAGTGTCTGGTACTGGCTCAAATCTAGGAGCAGCTTGACCAAGGCGTTGGTGTTATAGTTGACGATTCTCTCAGGAGCCATGTAGAAGCTCAGGCCACGGCAGGCGTTGCAGCAGATTACATCAGAGGTCATGGCAAGTCCAAAGTCAGTGAGGGCAATTTGCAACTCGTTGTAGTCCACAATGTCAGTCTCGATTCCAGAGGGTCTGCGGTACTGGCGATTATACTGGACCATGACATTTTCTGGCTTCAAGTCACAGTGGAAAACACCCTGGCAGGCACAGTAGTTGATGACATCCACAAGCTGGAGCATGCAGTTTTTCATGAGGAGTTGCTTGTCCTGGTGTGCGGGAGGTCTGGTGAAGGTCTGGTTGTCGATGATGTTGCCGAACAAGTCACCCTGTTCGTAGTAGTCCATCAAAGTCATGACGGCCTGTCTCCCTAGACTGAAGACCTTGTGGATGGTGACCACGTTGGGGTGGTTGTGGACACGGAGATGAAGAGCGATTTCTCTGAGGAATGGGCATTTCACGGCATCGTTGGCAAGCATGGAGAGGTCAAGCTCCAGTAACGTCTGGAGCTGCTCGGAGAAGTAGGTGTACATCCTTCTCTGGATATGCTTTTTGTTTTCCTCGACGTCGATCTTGGAGCCGCTCTTGACTGGAGGGTCGGTCAAGACCATCTTGGCAGCGTACAAACGACCAGTGAAGACGTTTTCAACAAGGTATATGAGTCCATAAGTGCCAGCACCAATCTTGCGGACAAAGCGTAGGTGGTCGTTTATAGGGAAGCCATCTAGGCTGAAGTTTGGGTTGTGGAGTCTTGGGTGGGAAGGATCCTCATCGACTAGAGGCAAGTAGTCGATAGTCATTATGCGTTAATATAAATAAAGTCAGGAAGGGTATGCTTTTTAAATGAAGAACGATAACGGAAGTTGGGTGTTGATAAATGGTGGATCAGGTACGATAAACGAGAGAACCAACAAGAAGCATACGTGAAAAGGGGCATTTAAAAGCAAACAGACAGAGCATAAAAAACCACGCGATAAGAATGATCCGCTGTACAAGCAGGCATCCGGTGGGGCTGAATAAAGTTTGAGCGTCTTGTCAGGCAAATTGTCAGATGATGGGTGCAAAAGTGTGAGCAGGAACAGGAAAAATGCACCACAAAATCTTATCAGACCACTTTCGCTGTTGCTTCTCTTGCGCCTACTTGGGGCAGAAAGGCGGGGATTTGCGGGCCTTGGGCTCCTACTTTTGCCAGCATCTACTCGTGTGAGCTTGTTCTAGCTTCCCTGCTTGTTTCTAATTTTTTTACTTTCGTACAAAAAGAAATACGGTTTGTATTGTTATCTAATGCCTAAAAAGCAACGCGCAGCAGCTTGTTGCACCTGGCTGTTTCGCGGAAGCCGGAAGCGGCCGACCTCGGTGAATATAGGGTGCGCACGCATTAGTGGCCCAATTTTCGCCGGAGCTTCTAGGGTGAAACCGGCGAGCACCGACGCACCGGTTTTTCTCCCCAACCAAACCACGGTTGCCAGAAGGCGTTGCCCAATTCTCCAATAATGCCCATCTCGCCCTCGGGGTGGCGTTTTCTGTAGACAGAAGTGGAGAGAGGCGGCCCAGCATGTGCGCATGGGCATGCGGCTGAGCGTGAGAGGGCAAATTCACAGGGTGGCCTGCCGGTGTCTCAGATCGGCGGGCTTGTCCTCTGATTTTGCTCGGGCTTCTCCATGTCGAAGCCCGACTAGAGCAGGCGACACTTGGCAACGAAGGCCGTTTTCACAGGCCGCTGGTCCCGTGACCTCCCTCATCACCCCATTTCGCACGCCTCATTCTCACGCCAGACGCACGGTCTCGGAGTTCGCTGCAGGCAACGGCGGTCACTGAAAGTTGTTCCGGCGCCGCAACTCAGGGCGGCTACCTTGACTTAGGCCCATCTGAAACCAACCTGCACCAATCTGGGGGCGGAGACGTCATCAGCGCCCGTCCCACACTGTAGCCCCACCATTGGCGCCTGCCGGCGTCTTTTCTATCGTGCTGGGGTTGGAAACTGTACCCGTCTCCTTGATTGGGTTGCCCAATTGCTGATCCTACTGAATTGGCCACTCCGTGCAGAGCTCCATTTCTTTGGGGCAACTGGGAGCATATCGTCTCTGAGCTCGGGTTTGTGTGCAGAATCAACCACGTCTGGACAAGGTCTTTTTCGCAGTAGTCCAAATGAACTGGCTGCACATCCAGCAGGTTGCAATTCGCTTACGCCTTTTTGTTGCTTGTGTTACGTTAAAGCATAGAGGCTATGTGTTATAGGGCAACCCTGCGCAGTTGGCCGCGCTGAGCAATTTACTCACAAGGCATCCAAGACGTAGCCGGGGTGGGTATACCAAGATAGGTAATTCCTGCTACGACATTCGTGGAAAAGTAGTACCCATCCGTAGAGCACGGCTTCTTCGTGCATGGCGAGGATCCCTCACTGCATTGCTCCACGGATATCTTCGTGTCTCCTATCTCAATCTTAGACGTAGCTCCCGGGGTTGGCTTTCTCACTTTGGTGCCCTAACCCGCTTGGCGCACATGACTCTTTACACGTGACCAAACGCTCGTATAACAGAAGCAAATTTTCTCATCTCTTCTTTTCTTCTTTATCGAGATGCTGCTCATTCACTTTGCCGCCTAAACTATTGGGCGAATGAAGGGGAAAGAGTAGCTAGAAGAATGCCCGAAAACGTCTCATACCAGTTCTTCAGTATTACATTTTGAAGACCCTGGATTCTGCGTCTTCGCTACATTGTATTTCTGGATCTTAATTTACGGCCACAGAACTCAGTATTCTTGAGGCCGTAAAACTCCCAACCCCAGCAAGGGCCGTGAAGTCTAGACCTCCCAAAGGTGCCTGTCCCGGTGAAAATGCCGTTAAGCAGGGTGAAATACACTGCGCACGTGACTTTGTTTTCCTTTTTTTCTCTTGTGGTTTCTCAGTTGTGAGCAGTGGCTCTGACTGAAATATCGCACCCTCAGTTTGTTTACTTCACAACTCAATGGGAGCCAAGCCCCTTTGTCCGAGTAAACAGTTGCTCCCTGTTATTGTTGTAGGGCACACATTGAGTTTGAAATTCGTACGGCTGTGGCATTGTGGCCAATCAAGTGCTCCCTCATTGCACCAACACCCGTCTCTCTGGCCATACAAGAAAAAAAGGAAAAAATATTCAGCAGTCCACGACGCATCTCACCTGATGCAAGTATTCGCTTGGGCGTAAGCCTTTAATTCGTAAATCCGCTCAGCTAATCGCCAAACCTGTGTAAAGAGACTTTTTACTTCACAAAGCCCATTCATATGCAAAAGCGTGCAGATAACCTTTATTGGTGGCAGGATTATTATGGCAATTGACTTTCAAGTGAATCGTTCTAGATTGTGACACCAGCGAATCGCATCCCATCGCCGGCGTTTCTGAGCACTTTTACGCATACCATACATATTACGGCATATTGTGGCTCATCTCGCAGTTCTAAGCTGCCCTTTTTATGCGAAACTCGCCTAATCGGGAAAGGACTGAAAAATTCACCACTGCCTTGGGATGTAGATACTCGTTATCTCATAAAAGTTTACCCCAGAATATCTGGAGATAGATTGGGATCGACGTCTTTGTGGATCCTAAAAATCAGAGATACCAAAACACAAACAAATCTTTTCATTGCTAGATTGAGGGGTCTTCTTCCAGAACCTCAACCAGGAAGATTTTCCTCGAAAATGTAGATCTCCTAATTCTTCGGGCCAATTCCGCCATTGCATGAAATTTTGCCCTTGACCGTAGTCTGTTCTACTTCTACGGAAAATACAAAGCACTGTTCCAGTGCAGACAAGCTACAGAATATACTTCCCAAAAGAACCTTTGTTTTTATTCATGAGCGTCGTTATATGAAAATAGGTAGCAAAATATCGTAAAAGAATTGAAGTGTTATCCCGTGTTGAAATGTAGAAACAAGAGGTAAGATTCGGACTTAAAAGTTTGTTAAACAAAGCTTCCCTTTTAGCGCAAACTCTTTCCCGGAAAGTTATCTGGAATATATTCGAGAACCCACTAAGTCCTCTTAAATCCGCTAACCTTCTGTTGCTCAGGGGCAAATAAGCTCCATTGAACTTTGCATCCGATTGTTTCAATTTTCATTTCTTGTAATTTTCCTTTTTTTTAAATTTCTTGTTTATAGTGTTTATGTGGCCTTTTGAGATACCCAATGACATGACAATTTATTTGTCATTGGCTTATGCACGGCCGTCGGAATCGGTCTTTGTGAAAGAGAAGCACCTGCTTTCCAAGGCCTTGAGGCTAGGAGTCATTGAGTTCTCTCTTGAACGACAGTGAGCACGGCTCAAGTCGATAGTTTTCAAGAGCCGACGATTTTGAATGTTTTCGTGATGCTGGGGATGATGCTGACGGGTGGAGTTGCACGCATTGTTCAACATGGATAAGTTGAACTGCGAGTTGAGCTTCTCCTCTATTTGTAAAAGTTTGGTATCAATCTGGCTCAAGGACGAGTCCTTCTGGAGGCTCAAAGTCTCGAGATCGTGAGAAGAGCACCAGCCGGAACTTTGTAATCTCTCCTTTGTAGCGTCAAAAGCTTCTTCAATTGACCGTTTGTACTCATTCAAGTAAAGAGAGTACTCAATCAAGTCACTGGAGGTTTTGAGTCTTTCCATGCCGTTTAAAGAGCTGTCGGCCAGCTCTTCACTAGAGGCACGTTTGTGAGACTGAGCACCAGAGCCCGATGATTGCATCTGGTTAAAGAAGCTTTGTTCGAGTTCAGAGAGGTTTTTCTTGGAAGTGTTCAAGTTTTCCAGGAGCATGATGACAGGTGAAGGAGATGCAGTGTTCATGGAAGTGTAGCTGACCGGATTGGAGAGGGTCCTCTTTCTTTCAGAGGCAATCAGGACCGGAATCAGACCCAGGCTCACTGTGTGGGAGTGGCCACAAGGGTTTTTACAGCTGCATGCAGAGGTAGGGACCATTGGGTTATGGTTCTGGAAAGAGCTGAAGGTACTGCTCTTGATTGAGTTGGATGCAGAGGATTTATAAGAGCCATCTTCGTCACTGGAAAGCTTACTTGGGAAGAAGGTATTCCTTGTTGGGGTTCCCGAGTGAGCTATGGGGTCAGTGGCGGACAACGGAGTTGGAGGAGCGGAGTTTGCAGCGGTCAAGTTGATCTTCAGAAGAGACAACTTCCTAATCGTGTTCTTGAAAGACCTGAGTCTTCTCATTGGAGAAGAGCCAGAGGGCTTCTGAGATTCTAGAGTGGAGGAAGTTGGGATGACAGGGCTCGAGTTCGAGTGATGAGGAAAGTTGTGGAAAGGAGGAAGAGCAGTGGCTGGAGTTGTAGCGTTGGAAACGGAGTGCAAAGGCTCCAAAGTTGTAGGGAATTTGTCAATGTTAAGACAAGGGGAGTCCAACTCGTACAGTGCGAACAGATGGTCGGTGAAGAAGTCATTCAAGTCATTAATAGGGTGGTTAGCAATCTCAACGGAGGTTCTGCTGTATGGGATGCTACTGTCATTCAGAGGACGGCCAACAACGGAGGAAGGTGAATTGTTAAGCGAAGCAGCAGAGGCCGAAAGTGGGGTTGATCGGAGTAAAGATGGGGAGTTTGGTTCACCTTGGGGTAGAGGCGGTAAGAGAGCCTCGTTGGACCCGTTTCTTGATAGAGACTCCATTAAGTTATTGTTTTGGGAGTCAGTGGAGTGGTCCAAAGTTATTCCTAGGCCACTCATTAAAGTCGTGCGATTTTAGTAAACAAATTCCTAGGCGGGACTTGAGGCGGTAGCAAAAACCGAGAATATAAACAAGCTTAAGCGTGGGGGGAGCGAAAGGCAAAAACCAAAAAGCAAAATGAACAGGGACCAAGGAAATGAAAAACAATTACAGGAGGGGCGGGATTTCAGTTGACTTATTTAATTTAAAGGATACAGGCCGATTTTATCGGAGTGCTAGAGGTTTTTTTTTTTTTTTTTTTTTTTTTTTTTTTTTTTTTTTTTTTTTT
>JAJMDB010000055.1:0-17243 GCA_030573315.1 Osmozyma mogii
TCGGAACAACCAAATTCACGGCCACGCTCAGAGATAAGGACTATTTTTTTTTTTTTTTTTTTTTAACAGAACTTTCTTTTCATTCATATGCTATTATGGCTAACAATTTTTGAGTGCAAATCGTTTAAATGTACAGCCCGCCAAATTAATCTGGAGTCAATGGGTGATCCTTCGAGAATAAACATGATTTGAGTTCTACTCAACAGGTTACTGCGATCGACGGTACTAGTAACAAGTATTACAAGGTGAGGTGAACATAATCAAACTCAAGTCCTCATTAAAAGGAAGTTGTCATGTATACGTCATATGAGAAAGTACAACGATGTTTTTTTTTTTTTTTTTTTTTTTTTTTTTTTTTTTTTTTTTTTTTTTTTTTTTTTTTTTTTTTTTTTTTTTTTTTTTTTTTTTTTTTTTTGCAGTATTCTCCTCAATTCCCTCTACTTCACTCTTCATTAAATTAGTATGCCTCGACTTAGGTGCTTATTTTGATAAAATAAATGGTTTTAATTTTATTTTTATTATTATTATTACTACTATTATTATATATTAATCTATATATGTATATATATATATTTTTTTTTGTTTAGATTTATTCGTGAAAATGTGTGTATACTAGAAAACTGACTGCGCAGAAGGGCACGAATATCTACATATCGTTTTTCACATTTCGCCTCAACTACCAAGTTCTCATTTCCAACATAGAACTACCATCGGGGTATCGCATTGAGCTTGAAGGCTTAAAAGAGAAGACTTTCATTCCAATAATTAACGAAGAGGTCTTATAAGCTGGGTATTCAGCAACAAAAATCAACGAAGCAATTCAAATGGGACGAACTGTAAGTGTTAGGGATGTCACCCTTTTCATTCCTAATTTGATTGGATATGTTCGAATTGTCACAGCTATAGTGTCATTCATGACAATGAAATCACATCCCTTATGGACCCTCACATTATACGGTATATCTGGTTTCTTAGATGCTTTTGATGGATATGCTGCTCGAAAATTCAATCAAGGAACTAGCTTCGGCGCTGTCCTCGATATGGTGACGGACAGATGTGCAACATCATCTTTAATTTGCTACTTATGTGTCATTTATCCCAGATTCTGTTTTCTTTGGCAAATACTTGTGTCGTTGGACTTAGCTTCCCATTATATGCATATGTATGCCATGCTTTCAACAGGATCCACTTCTCACAAAAACGTCGAAGCAACAAATTCCAAACTCTTGTCTTTGTACTATAACAACAAGAAGTTCTTATTCATTGTCTGTTTAATGAACGAGCTTTTTTACGTTGCCGTTTACATGCATTTTTACAATTTCTATTGGATTGGAACATGCTTGGCCTGGGTATGTGCGCCAGTTTGGCTTTTTAAGCAGGTGGCTAATCTCGTTCAAATGAAAAGCGCAGCTTTGATTTTGGCCACAAAGGACGCTCAAGATAGGTCCACTCATGAGACATAGATTTAGATAACAACTTTCATGCTTACTTGATATTATCTAAAATTCTTTATCAATGCAAAATCCTTGACAGTATTTCCTCTTGCTCTTTACCAACAATGTACGCAGTACCATTTGATGAGTGCTTGAAGAGATCTCTAAACGCAGGGCTCGACTTTAATTTCGAATTTGAGCGATTAACGTCCTGGACAAATTCTTTTTCCAATTGAAAACAGGCAGCAAGTTCCCTAAAGTTTTCATTCTTTTTACTAGTCGTAATGCTGAGACCTAACAACTTAAGAAAAGAGTGAAAATCACACCGTATTTGACTCAGCTTGTCATTGAGCTCACCAAGGGCGAGCTGCGAAGCAATCATTCTGGCCATTGAACTATAAAGCTCCGAAAGCAAACTTGCATTTTTGACTCGGTGTATTTCAGGCAAAATACTCATTGACATCTTAAACGTGATACCATTTTCTTCCAGTTTTTGCATGGCTTTGACGAGATTCAAACTTGCCTCCAAGGCCAACGTAACAAAACCTGAAGACCTGCAAGAGACTAGCTGTTGGGCGACAAATGTTAAATTAGCTATAGGAGAATTGGTGTTGATGAGGATGGAAGATTTAACTATTGTTAGTTTAAGTACCGAGAGCTTAATGTGCGAGCTATCTGGTGCCTTATTTTTACAGTGGTTCATTCTTTCGTTGACCAATTGTAAGGCAAGTGTATGGTTTCCTGAGTCAGATTCGAGCATTGCCGCAGTACAGATCACATCTGTCTTTTCCTCTTCACTTTGAATTGCAGAGATTTCCAACATCCGGGTTTGATTGGAAGATGCCGAGAGATTTGCAGACTTGAAATTCCTTTTCTGGCAAATTAAAAGTTGCCTCAATTGAGCTTGTTTATGACAAAGAAGTTTTTCGATATTGTTTTCAGATATTTTTCTGGTGTCATTATTGAACTCTGAATTGAGCCCTTGACGTAAATTAAGATCACATCTTTTCAAAAGGAAGCAGCATGTGCCGTCTTTATCGCCAACAAGATGGCAGTATTTTATACCAATGTTTGTGTAGAGATATGCTAAGACAGGAAATCCTTTGTGTGACCAAAAAGTCGCTAGAAAGTCACAAATTTTGATAAATGGTAAGGGGCTATCTGTTAAAGCCTCAAACAAACCTCGTTCGATCGTTTCTAAAACTAAAGAGCTCTCAGCGCCCTGATTAAATTGAGTTTCAGCTAACAATCGATGACTTATTGCAGAGAAAGAGGAGGACACAGCCTTCGATCTTTCGACCAAGAAGTTTAGAAGCTTGTGTTCATCATTCTTATCATAAAACTTTTGGAGGGCCCAGAGCCTTGGGTTCTTTCGGAGAAAATCGTACAACCAAGTCAATATGAATGTAAGAGTCGTAAAGTCTTTGCTTTCTCGGGCAATAATAATCGCTTCCTCAATTGATTCAATGGCTTTTTCATCTTCTCCAAAGACCAGATGCAATGCAGCTCTAGAGATAAGTGCTAGATGAAAATATCTTCTAGAACCACGGGAAATTAGATAATCAAAATATTGATGGTGGCTGTCGAAGGATGCGTGATAGTCCCCATCATATAGCTTCTCTAAATATCTGATGTAATGACCCAAAGCAAAAGTTTGGGAGTCTGAACCGGAATTTGTTTTTCCTAAAAATTCCAGTGCTATTGAATGATAATCTAACTTGATTCTTATTGGGAGAGTGCCACCTAGTTGTTCTAGGAAGTCTGTTTCCTTGTCAATTAAGATCGTTAAATCGTTATATGGATAATTTTGAAAAGAGTGCCAGCTGTCATTGCTCGAAGGATCTTTTAGAGAGGTCGTGTTATCCTCTTGAGTCTTGAATAGATTCCTATCACTCAGGTTGTAAGTATTTGATAAATACGAACGAAAATTGTCATAGAATACAACAAGTTCCGAATGGCTCAAAAGCTTTATCAAAACAGTTTGTCTTTGCAAAAATTTTCCAAACACCGAGCGAGAAAATATGAGACCCAGCTTTTGGGATTGTGTTACAGAAGTTTTCGAAGGTAAACAACTTGGATGAAATCTTGCGATCGCCTTCAAGAATTCATCAATGCTGTTGATGCCGCTCAAGATTTCCTTAAGCGCACGCTCGCAGAACAGATGTGCTTCTTTATCGGCTATTTTAATCTTCATTTCATAACAAAATTCTTGAAACGAGCTTCTGGCAGATGGGGGGTGATCATTGTGTATTCTAGAGTTAAGAACTTGATTGCCGATGAAGGTTGATATTGATCGTGTATTCGGGATTTCCTGATTAGTGTAGAGATTGACAAGGAATAAGAGTAAGAGTTTGTGCGGCGTAAGTACATCATCGATATATTGATCACTAGCCAATCTCATTTATGGTCAGATCGAGTATTTACGTTTTCATGCTATATCACTAACTTGTTGGCCCCTGCGCGCGCGCTACTCGCTATCAGACTCTTCACCCACAAGCGCGGGCATTTCAAAATCGTCATCCCCCGCTGACTCATATTGTGTATTTTCTAAGCCAGATTCCGGGGGACCCTCTGATTTGAAAACTTTGCTAGAATGAGAAGTGTTTTTATTGCCCTGATTGAGAATAAAAAGGTCGTCAGATTCAACTGTAGAACTGTTAATCTTTTGACGTTTGTAGGACTGGTGCTGATCAACATTATTATCTTCAGTTGGTAATTGGATTTGCTTCTTATTCTCATCAGGTACTTCGGTTTTTTTCTCATCCATTTCCTCTTCATTATTCGCGTGGTCTTTTGTTTTGTGAGATTGCACGGGTAAATGGATTGCTTGATTACCAGTAATTGATTTGAAGAGAGAAACAGGAACGAACATGTGCATAGTTGGACTGCAAAGAAGGCACATACTCACATGTAGTAATAAGTCTTCGATTTTGTCATCTCTCCAATTAACCTTGTTATGATACTGTAATAAAACGAGAAGTTTCGTAAGCTTAAGCGCATTCGTCGACGTGAGGCCGTCTGCTTCAATGATTGCAGACACGAATTCAAGACAACCAATTGCTTGCTCACGACTCTGTAACTGAAAGGGCGATGAAACAAGTGAAGTGCATTTAGAGTACTGTTCAAGTGTTTGATTCGAGTATTGGAGGATACGGAGGGCGAAGTCCTGAGTTCTTACATGCTCTTCATGTTCTGGATAAAAGCAGGCCAACTTAAATATCCTTGTAGCAACTCGTATCACTAATGACAGAAGTAAAGAGTCAGGGCATTTAACACGAGGGTCTGCCAATCTATCAATTTCAGCCATTAGAGAACGCAAATGAGGAACTGCATGTGTTTCGAAAGTGTCTAGGAAAACCTCCAAATAAGTAAGAGCCACTTGATGGCATTCATAGAGAGACGATTGTATAACATCCTTAACATATGAGCCACGAATCTCTTTTTTAAAATCATGGTACCTCAGATCAATGGATAGAATTCGGCGAATTACTTCGACTATCGCTCCTACCGGCAAAACGACTGGTAGCATTGTCGCTCCATACATGTAGCCTTGGATGAGATCAAAAAGCACTTTTATTCTAGCTGGAATTTGAAGGATGGATGCAGCAGAGTTGATATCGATATGCATGGAAGGCAAAATTGGATGATGGTCCTTTAGATTGAAACGAGATACATTGATCTCATGGCTCGGTATCTCCAAAAAATGATCGAAGAGATTAAAGGCCAGAAGTAAATCAAACAAAGCTCCGAAAACTTGCTGTTGCCAGAATTCATCGGGTGTTCTTTTCTCAATAATGGGAAGACAGCCCAAGGTTCTGCAAATCAGAAGTCTGAAAGTCAGTGAGCCGAATTCAAACTTTTCATTTTCTATTATGAGAAGTAACTTTTCTTTGATTAGTTTTGCGAATGGTCTAAATGATGTTGGATGTTTGGCAATAAAGTATTGCAACAACTGGGAAACTTCAATGGGATGTGATTCGACTTTCTTAGTCAATGCAGTCAAAAGCATACCCATCTTCGGAGTGAGGACTTCTCGAACTAAACTTGAGGAGGATTTCATGTTTGAACAAAGAAGCCTCAAACAATCAACTGCTGCTGTAATTACTTTGTGGTGGTCACAGGCACTAAGAACTTGTATAAGCAGTGAAAGTATGGTATCACCGTGTTTCAACAAAATATTAGTATCACAAACTAGCAACTGCACTATCATCACCCCTCTCCATTTATAATGAGCTGATTTGGATTTACACAAATTGACAGCATGAGTCAAGTGACGTTCATTTTCTTGCTCTATGGACAACGGAAGCAGGCTGATTATCTTTGAGAAGTCTCCAAACAGACTACCATTGGAAATGGAAATATCATTTAGAACGTTGGACATAGTTACTATCTTGGCTGTGAAGTGGTAGTTTAAATTAAAAATTTGATGATTTCTGAGACTATGTATGCATAAAATTCATTTATTGAATCTAAGTCTTTCTATTTTTTTTTTTTTTTTTTCGTATTTCTCAAATTAACGCGATGATGTGCTTGATAGCACTCAGGCAAGCTCGCGCTCAAACCCAAAAGGCTCATACAGTACACCTTCGCCCTCAAAATGCTTGGACATGGCCTCAACCCAGTGGAGCCTCAAAGAATGCAACATCGCAGATGTGCCTTCCATAACAACCAAAATAGCAACCGTCAAAAAGAACCACATAGCAAAAAGAAAGACAGTCATCAAAACACCAACAACCCCAGTCATACCGAAGGCATTGTTAATAGTCATGGACCACAAAACAGATGAAAGCTGCGTGTGAGCTAATGAGAGGGCCCAGAGTCTGAGGTATGAGGCTGTGTGCGAAACGCAATTCAAACAGAATTCGATTGTGTGTATCACTTGATGGATCATAATATCACCGAAATTGTGGGCTTCATCATGCTCGTCATCGCCATTATAATCTTCTCTCACAGACTCATTTTCGTCGCCGATAAGCGCCTCGTATTCATGTTGTGATGCTTGTTTGTCCATCTGTCTTTTGAGATAAAGCGGCTTAATGAAAACCAAGCTAGGAACACAAATCAAAGCGAGCAAAAGTAAAAACACCTGAGTCTGTGACTGACCCCTGTACAATTGCTCAGTCACCAAACCCGGAGAGAGAAACATTGTAATCAACATATTCAATAACCCAGGAGGTTGCTGTTTGATTTCAAACCAGTTAACACACCATTTGTAAACAATACAAACGGAGAGGTAGCCAAAAATAGATTGCATGAAAAGCAAACCTGGGACAAAATTCCCCACGATATCAATGACGCTGCCAAAGTGAATGCTGTTCACTAGCGAAAAAAAGAAGGAGTAGGTCATATGAAGATATCCCATTAAGACAGAAAGTTTCATCTTGTACGAATTCGAAAACAAGAGAGCATTTTCGGATCCATGCCATGCTGAGTCCAAACCGAAAGCAAAAACACCAACCTGTTTAGCGACTATCATTTCCCCCTGTTGAAACTCACGAGGCCATTGCCAACCTGATTTAAAAATTGTTAAGGACTTAGAGAAAATATCATTGTACATGAGCCCCGTGTACATTGAGAACGCACCCATCAATAATAAAATGTATCTTCCTGAAAAAGCCATGTCAAAAATTTCGTCCCTTTGCATACCTTGTATCTTAACTTCATAATAGACGAGTACAGCCGCTGCCAAAAACATCAAAAATCCATGTCCCAAATCTCCGAACATGATCGCGAACATAAATGGAAAGGTAACGATCGTGGGCAAACCTGGGTTGATTTCTCTGTACGATGCAATACCATAGGTGTCACACAAAGTCTGAAAGCCAACAGTAAATTTGTTGGTGCGATGAAAAGTTGGAGGGGTCCTGGAAGTACTTAAAACATTGACAATAGTAGGCACGAGTTCCGAAGAAGCCAGAGATTTGATGGTTTCACTTAAAAGGTGAATATCACTCGATGGGACCCAGCCTTCCGCGACAAGAGTGAGTCTTGAATCATCATAGTTACAGAGATTCATTATTTTGTAAACTGCCTTCTCCTCTGAAATGATTTTCGACCATCTTGGAAGAACCTTTGATAATGCGACCAATTCTGATGTAAGTGCATCATCAGTTTGATCTATGACGCTTGTCAAATCTTTGAGTTCGGAATTGATTTTTTCAATCTGAGTTTTTCTTGAAGAATTCTGAAGACAAACAGGATACAAATTCGCATCCAAAGACTCAGCAATTCTTTTGATCTTCTCATTTATGAATGAGCCATGCGAGAAAATAATGAACGAATTTTTCGCAACAGACTCTCCACTTTTAGGATCATAAATACTTTCAGGTAACTCTTCAGTGTAGTACAAAAGATTTCCCCGCAAAACTCTCCAGAGGATTTGTTGTAAAATGCCAACTTTTTCTCTTGCAATAGTACCACATATTATCGGATTTTGAGAGGCTGTTACATCTTCTGAAGCATCATTGGAAATAAAATCAGAATCAGGCACATCAGGGACATTTGTGGAAAAGAAATTACCCACAGCATGGGCTGCGTATTTGAACTGGATTAAATCTTTTCTTTTCAATTGAAGAACCTCAAGCGACTGGTTCATTTGTTGAAGCCTAGTACCAATTAGTTCTGCATTTTCAGCATACTCATCAATTTCAGAAAGTTGAGCAATAGTGGAGTCATACGGGTACGGGGCTAACTTGATCCCCTTCTTCTCGACTTGCGTTTGAAAGGACGAGAATTGCCTTAAAATATCATCAAGCTTTCTAACTTCCTGAACAAATGATCTTTGAAACTCATTTACCCCGGAATTAAGATCCCGGAATTGCATCACATTGAGCTCACCTATTTTGTGAACAATTTCTCTGGCCTCCTCAGACGAAATGTAGACCTCGATCAAAGACATCTCAGCTGACCCTTTCTTAGTTAGTAAAGATCCAATTACTTCTATTTCATATCTGGAATTTACGTACTGAACATGGCTTCGTTATGAACAACCATTGCGGATGAACTCGTAATTCAAATAATTGATTCTCAGAAAGTCGACTGGACAATCTCTACATGCAGTACTACAATCACTTATCAAACCGCGAGCTTTCAGCAGCTGTCTTCCCCTCGCCGCAAACCACACTTAAGATGTCTGACAGAGGGGCCCATTACCTTCATTAATTATATCTTGGCTACCATATAATCTTATAACTTTTTATAAGTGTTATTAATTTGTTATTATTTGTTTTTATTCAGAATTTTACTATTCAAAGATCTGCAAACTCAGTTGTCTAAAAAAAGTTATCATCTAGTTTTAAAATCAAAAAAAAGAAGAAAGTAGAACCCGGGATTTCTTGTCACCGGCTTTCAATTTATTTATACCGAGCGAGTAAGTAGCTATTATTATATCAAACTTCAATTGGCATTCTTCTCATCATGTCATTTTCGGACTGCACACAAGCATCAACCCGATGCCCTGCACTCTTCCACAGCCTTTTGAGCTAGGATCGAGGCCACAGTGATGGAGAATCTTACGTTGTTGAATAAGAGTGATATTCAAATTGATTCGAATATATATCCAGATTTGCCAATAATATCCTCTTCTTTTGATGCTATTTCAGACTCTATTATTTGCACACTTGGTTCAAGAGACACAGATGTTGTCGAGGTACAATTATTGAACAAGGCGGGAGACGTTTCTACTTTAGCGGCAGTTTCCAAGCCTTCTGCTGACGTTAAAATCATTTCCATCAAGCAGTTTATAGAAGATTCATCGTTTGTCATTGTATTTGACAATGGAGACATCGTTCAAGGAATTTATAATGATACCTTTGACACAGTCGGTGATACACCAGTCCAGATAATCGGGCTGATGGATTCAGGAATAGAATGCGCAAGATGGTCCCCTGATGAAGAAAGGATTGTACTTTTGACACCGGAAAAGAACGTCTTGGTTTTGTCAAGAACCTTCGAGACAATCATGGAGAGAAAAAATCAAAAAACTGATATGCTTCTCGCAGATGATAGAAACGTGAATGTTGGATGGGGAAAAGAAGAAACTCAGTTTAAAGGAAAAGGTTTCAAGGCATTAGAGAGAGAAAAAGAAGCTCTCAAGTACGCTGGATTAGATCTCAAAGAGGATACCGAATTGAGAGACCCTACTGTTGCTCTAGCACAAAAAGGGATTTGTTCACCGCTTGATGATGGAAAATCCATATTAAGCTGGAGGGACGACTGTCTTTATTTCGCTCTTAGCACAAAGGAGAATATCATGCTGCCAAACGAAGACGACATTACGAATCGCCGTGTCATTCGCATTTTTGATCGTGATGGAAACCTCAAAGCTGTTTCAGAAGCATTGGATGGTTTGGAAGATACTTTGAGCTGGTGCTCTCAAGGTTCTCATATTGCAGCTACGCAAAGAATCACGTACCTGGACTCAAGGGTGCAGAGAAGAGTGGTGTTCTTTGAAAAGAATGGTTTAAAGCATGGAGGTTTTGAACTTGAACATATCGGAGAGGACGAAGTAATCGAGGAATTATCTTGGTCTTGTGATGGTAAGATACTCTTCGTCCGTTTACTTGACAGGATTCAGTTATGGACTACCAAGAATTACAAGTGGTCCTTGAAGCAGGTGATTTATGCGGACATTTCTTCTTATACAAAAATTTCTGAAATCACTTCTCATCCGGAAAAGGCATTGCAATTCATGTATACTTCAGAGCTTGGCATACATGTTGTTGCTCTTAGTTTTACAGTTTCAGCAGGGTCGAACCTACCACCTCTGGATCAGGGCCTCATAGCTGTGATCGATGGAAATAAAGTCAACTTGACTCCACTTGCTATGGCTAATATTCCGCCTCCGATGTGCCTTTTCGAGATTGATTTCCCAAAAGCGGTCAGCTGCGTCAGCATTAATTCACAAAACACAGCTGCTGCTGTATTGACTTGTGATGGCTGTATATATGCCCAAGAATTTGATCTTGCAAATGCGAGGAAGTGTAATTCACTAGTCGCGTTTAAGCAAAAATTTTCGAAGGCCAAGCAAATTTGCTATATTGGTAATGGAAGAATAGCAGTTCTTGAAGATAACTCTGAGGGATCTAGCCTTCACGTCTTGGACGGTGAATTTAAAGATGTTATATCAACGGTTTCATTTCCGATGAAGTGTGTCCACTTGTCGTCGAGACTTGACTACCGATTTGCAATAGTTGAGTCTGTTAAGGGCGATATTTTTCAAATTGATGAACATGGTACTTGTGATTCCATTGGAAGTTTAAGTCAGATGTGTCAACAAGTTGTTGTCACCACAGTGGGATTAGAGGAAAAGCCAATTTGTATTGGTTTGTCTAGTAATGGGAAAGCCTTCGCCGGTTCCGAGCATTTAGCGAATTCTGTCACTTCTCTACATGTGACTGATACTCATATTTGCCTTACAACTGCTCAAGCACGGCTACACTTCATTAGTCTTGAAAACATCGAACAAGTCAAAACTTCTGATGAAAACTCCCAAAGCGATGAACGATCACGCATGATAGAAAAAGGATCCATAATAATAACTAGTATTCCATCCAAATATTCATTGATATTACAGGCATACCGTGGTAACTTGGAGACGATTTACCCGAGAATGATGGTTTTACAGGCGGTGAGGCTGTTCATTCGTGAGAAAAAGTTTCTTAAAGCATTTTTGGCATGCAGAACTCATAGAATTGATCTTGACTTTATTCATGATTATGATCCAAGCAATTTCTACCAAAATATAGACCGGTTCGTTGATGAGCTTGGCCGAATTGAGCATTTGGATCTCTTCTTGTCGTGTCTCCACGAAGAAGATGTTAGTCAAACCAAGTATAAAGAGACAAATGGCCTTACCGAAAAAAGTATCCAGGATGTTGCCACGATTTCACTTAATGACCAGAAGGGGCGGAACATAAAGGGCCTGAAAATCAACGAGATATGTGACAGTATTTTCAGATACTTATCAGGTCTGAAACATGACATAAACTATCTTCAAGTACAGATAACTGCATTGGCTTGTCAACGTCCTCCCAAGAAAAACGAAGCTTTGACGCTTATATCACAAATGAGTGCTCTGGATCACAAGGAAAATGCCATTGCTCATTTGTGTTTTCTTTTGGACCCTAATCAACTTTATGACTCAGCATTAAGTATTTATGACGTTCAAATGGCTCTTGAGATTGCACAGAAAAGCCAAAAAGATCCTAAAGAGTATCTCCCATTTTTGCAACAGTTAAACGTTGCCTCTGAAATGCGAAAGCGCTTTTTAATCGATGATCATTTGACTCGCTCTGATCTCGCGCTTAATTGGTTGTACCAGATGGAAGTACCTGTCGAAGAAGAGTTCGAATTATACGTGAAAGAGCATATTTTATACAAAGAAGCTTTGAAAATTCTTCGCTATGATGAAAAGGGCAGCCAAAAGATATCGAGGATGTTTGCTGACTATTTATTCATCGCCAAAAAATACAGAGACGCGGCACTTATATATGAGTTTTTGGATCATAATGAGAAGGCTTTGGAAAGCTTTATTTTGGCTGCGGACTGGAAAGAAGCTATGAGCATAGTCTACAAGTCTGAAGAACCTGTAATGCCCATTGCAGAGAGACTTTACGAGAAATTATTAGAGGAGCGCAGATACAGTGAATGCGCTAAAATTCAGCATCATATTATCGGAGACATTGATAAAGCTGTCGAAATGTATTGTCTTTCCCGTTCTTTTTCTGAGGCTATACTTCTAGCAACGAAAGAGGGCAGAAACCATTTAATTGAGGAGACTATTGATTCAAATTTGAAAGAAGAGTTTGGTGTGATTGCCGAGCTTCTTGCAGACTGTCATGGCCAGGTAAAACTGCAATTATCACGATTGCGCGAATTGCGCCAAAAGAAGCTCGATGATCCGTTCACGTTTTATGGCTCTAATTATCATGAACAGGATGCTCCTGACGATGTTTCTATCGCCGCATCTGAGACATCAACAACACCCTCTTTTTTTACGAGATATACGGGTAAAACATCAGGAACAGCTAAGACTGGTGCTTCGAGAAAAACATCGAAAAACAAAAAACGGGAGGAGCGTAAGAAGGCAAAAGGCAGGAAAGGAACCATGTATGAAGAGGAATATTTGATAAGCTCTGTGGGTCGTTTGGTTGAAAGATTGAACCAAACCTTGAATGATGCTACAGTCATTGTGGACACCCTCATGAGAAGAAAACTATGGTCTCAAGCATACCAGATTCAACATACATGGCAGGAATTAACTCAATTTTTATCAGACAATATTGCTGAAATTTACGATATGTCCGAGAAAGATAGAGAGAGGGTAGATGACGACGGAAATGTCTATTTAATACCGAAATTCACTGTCCCCGATATAAAGATGTTCCCAATCAGAGAAGGGTTGAATTATTGATCAAAAATGATTAGGTGAACATACTCTATCGATCCTTTAATTTCATTTAATAGCTTTAAGTTGCACGCTCAACAAATCTGTTCATAGTATCTTTCAATGCATTGAAGAAGGCTTTTCTTTTTAAGGCTTGAATTTTTCTCATAGGTAACGTGGAATAACGAGAGGCGCTTGAGCCTTTTCCTAAAGCCTTGGATCCATCACGTAAAATAACTCGTAGTTTCACTGAGCACAGAAAGGAATCACTTTCTTGCACTCTAAAGCACACACAGTCAACAATCTCTGAGGACCAGCCACAGAAGCCAAAGGTCTTGTTCAAAAGATTTGTCATCTCCTTCTCCAGACGGTAAATAAATCCATGAGCTTCAACGGCCTTCATCTCTAGTCGGGCTCTGAATGCACCAATTCTTGACAAAGCCCAATTTGAAATCAAAACGGCACCTTCGTAGTGATCGCATAAATCATCATCTGTTTCTTCAAGCTCGCACATGAAAAGAGTTGTGCTTCAGAACGCGAAGTTCGCTAAATATCTCGTACTGCATCATGAAGAGAAGCGAGATATTCTCTTCACCACTTTTAGTGGAAGTTGTTGGAACAGAAATGGATTACTTTAACAGCGTTTTTGCCACAACTGGGTCCAATTCAATTCTGGAAGTTGAGGCAATTAAGGTTTTGAGTGACAGACTTCTTAATTCGACGCACTCGTCGGATAGAAGATCGGCGATCTTGGGAATTAAAAGCTTTAGCCGTTTGTACAGGGAGACAGTTGTTGAATCAGGACTCAGGGCAATTTTGAACACATTGACATTAGACTCCAATTCCTTTGCTACAGTTAAAGCTGTGCTTGAAACATTACTTATTCTAGTGTTAAAATCCGAGAACAGTGACAAAACACTGGGATGGATCAGCTCCAAGTCGCGTGTCGTTAACGGTAAATATCCCTCCCCTCTTTTATTGGATGAAATAGAGCCTGACCAATTATCTTTGTGGATTGCAGATGAACTTACTTCAACTGATGCTTATTTTAAGCTAATAATAGATATTTTATCAGGAGAGCAAGACTTTTTCATCGAACTTTACTCGCTTCAACTTCTTGAGGCACTTCTTCTTATCCGTCCAAACGAGGTCAAGGAATTAATTACAAATATACCTGTTGCCATATCAACAATTACAATTCTCTTGGAAAATGCACACGATCAGATACGGAATGAAACTATTATTTTGCTCATGGCTTTGGTCAAAGACAATTACAATGCTCAAAAGCTCGTGGTTTTTGAAAATACATTCGATCGTATATTTGATATAATGGAAGAAGAAGGAGGCATCCGTGGCTCTCTCATTGTCCAGGACTGTTTATCATTATGCAAAAATCTACTCCGTTATAATGCCTCAAATCAAGAATATTTTTTGGAGACCAGCTCTATCCAGCGATATTCGCAATTCCTCTCTGAGCCAATTCAAATTGGTGTCGATGGCCAGCCAGCCATTTTTTGGACAGAACAGCGGTTGTCGAATATGGTGCTGATGTTGGATATATGCAGAATATTTGTATTTGACAATTCTTTAACTATCAGAAGAAATCAGACTAGACTAGAAGAGATCGGAATACTTGATACAATTTTGCGGATTGCTTTTCATCCTGACATGGATATTGAACTTCGATGCGCAGCACTTCGTTTGGCAGGTGATGCTATTTCAAGCAATTTTCATAACCAGAAGAAAGTTTGGAGCCTTGATGTACCAAACCTTGATCCTTCTTTACCTTCAAATCTTCAAAACTTGGAAGAGGTAGTACCAGTTTCACAAGTTTTATTGCAATGGGCACTTCAGTTGAATTCTGTCCATTTTTTTGACGTTAGAATCGCTTCCGCATATTGTCTTTTGGCATGTTTCAAAGATAATTCAGAACTTTGTCTTACATTTTTAAGGCAGCAAATTAGTGCATGCTCAGATTTGTTCTTAGTGGATAATAGCGAAGGCTTACCGTCTTCAGATGACAGTACCGAAAATCAAAGTGTTGATGACTCTGACTCTGCAAATATTTTCAGTAGTCTCATCCATATGTATCCGGAGAAGGCCCTCAATCCTTATAAGCTATGGTTGTCAAGCTACATTTTAATGGAGTTCCTCATTGATTGTCCTGAGGGAAAAGAACTTGTTGAAAGAACTCAAATTGGCCGAGCCGAGAATGGAGAGGAAGTTATGCCATTTGATCAAGCAATGGCTAATATTATGGTAACTGTGTTAGAAAGCCCTGACCCCCGGATTTCAATAGGTTATTTATCATTTTTATCACTTTGGCTATTTGAAGATTTGAATGCAGTGAACAGGTTTCTTGAGGACAGGTCCATAATTGATTCTCTTCTCCGATACTTATGCAAGAACTCAATAGATGCACCTGCTATTGTGCATGGAATGGGTGCTCTTTTAGTTGGGATTTGTTATGAGTTCTCGTCTAAGTCATCGCCCATAAATCGATATGATTTGCATGACTTGATAGCGAAAGTACTCGGTCCTGAAAATTATCTTTCAAAACTCCAGAAACTCAAAGAAGAACACATAAACAGCACCGATTTTGATATACAAGCAAATGATTTTGGAAGAGATAACACCGGGCTTCCTATGCTCTTTTTCATGCCTCCATATCTTCGCTTTTTCAAGGAAAACTATGGCCGCCTAAAATATGCAATGCTGCATGACCCATCCGAGGAACCAATTTTGCGAATAGACCATGATGCTTTCGAAAAAATAAGAGAAATGAACACAAAGATGTTTAAGGAGCTCGAAAACAACAAAAGTACTAACTCCAAAAATATTGAAAATCTTCAGCAGTCAAACCACCAGCTAACTCAAAAATTAGAGAAGTTGGAGTTTGAGATTACTCAAACCCGAGACACAAACGAACTCCTCCAAAGTAATAAAATGAAACTTCAAGAAAGCATCAACTCTCTTGAAAAGGAAGGTAATCAATTGAAAAAAGAGAAATCAGAATTGGAACTGTCATTGCGGACGACTGAAAAGCAGTTTTCATCAACACAGAGCGAAAATGATAGTCTCAAGCTGAAGCTTGCAAACATGGAAAGTAAACATAAAAATCTATTACACGCTAAAGATGAAGCAGAAAGTGGGATTAATAAAATGAACCGGGAATTAATGAAGATGGACAAGGAGAAGAAAGATTTGGAAGATGAGCTAAAAAAATTTAAGAAAGACGCCGAAAAGGATGCGTCAAAACTTCAAGAAAGGATTAAATCTCTTTTAAAGAAATCTGAAGCATATGAGCGAGATCTTAAGAAAACCAATGAAGACAAGCAGGCTCTTGAGCTGCAATTGAAAGAGTTGCACGAAAAGGAGAGAAAGTTCGTGGAAAAAATTCACAATCTAGAGAAAAATTCTCAAACAGGAGAGGCCCAAATAAATGATCTTAAAGCTCAATTATCGAAACAGGAGGAAAACGAAAAGCTGTTAAAAGATAATTATGAGGCCACGAAGTCAAAATTGAAGGAGACACAGAATGAAGTCGAAAATTATCTAGTCAAAATCCGGGATCTTCAAAAGGAAAAGAATGAATTACAGTCACAGAGTGAATTGATGTCCAAAGAACTCAGTGTTGCCAGGACCTCCTTGGAGATCACAAAGTCGAAGCTTACGAGATCTGAAGAAGAAAAAAAGAGGGATTTTGAAAAACTCAATATTGACATAGAATCTTATCAAAAAAAGATCAAAGAAAGAGATATCAAAATATCGAGTTTGATATCAAATAATGAGGAATTATCTCAAAATAACAAGAAACTACGCGATGAGAAAGATCAAGAAAGTCCAATTTTTGAAATCATGAAGGAAGATTCCCAGAAGGAAATACAAACGAAAAAGAAAATGTCTTCTCTTTTCAACATTCTTCAATCAATCTCCACTGATAGCTGCAATAATTTATACACGAAATTAGGAGAGAGTCTTTCAAGGGCGCAAATTGAGCAACTTGAAATTCTTTTCCACGATTTGAAAGCATCTGAACATCACCTCGATGAGAAAAAACTTGATGGTCAAAGCGATGACTTACATATTCAAAGAGAACTAAAGAACGGTAAATCCGTGGACGAAGCTGACTTACTCGAGAAAGAAATAGCAGAGAAAAATGCCTTGAAGTCAGAGTTTGAAGATTTAATGCTCGCTTGGGAGGAGCAGGTTCATCGTACTGAGAAATACAAAAAACGAATTCTTGAGCTTGACCCAGATTATTCTAGCGAAGAAGAAGATGAGGACGATGGTGATGACGAAGACGATATCAACGACAACGGCAACGAAAATGATGAAGACACGGAAAAGGCTTAAGATTGAAGCCTGCTTTCTACTTAAACAGTGAAAAATAATTTAATTTTAGAGCATAAATTATAGCTTTT
>JAJMDB010000056.1:0-14230 GCA_030573315.1 Osmozyma mogii
GGCACTTTTTCTTTTACCACCAAAGTGAACATGATTTTTTCTGTAATCGTAGTAATAGTCAGCGCCTTGTATGTGAGAGCAATATATGATCCAGCATCGGGCGCCGATTGGATGAGATTAAGGCCGACTTCAAAAAAACCGATTGGAAGTTTGGAATCCTTACCTTTCTCTTTTGGTATTGTTGTAAACCCATACATCCAAGAAGATGACGGAGGTAACCAATCTCTCTCTGTAAAATACCGGCCACTTAAGCAAACGGTAACATTTACTCAGACGACTACGCTCTCGGCATCAAAACCAACAGTAACAGCTGATTTACACCAGATTGAAGATGGTCAAATTCAGAGAATCCAGAATTCAGTGAAGCGCAATGATGATTCAGATTGTGATAATGGAGATAGCGATGACGATGGCGATTGGGGCGATAGTAGCGATGATGATTATTATGAAGGAGAGGAGTTCGATAATAGTGAGAGCAGAACAGATTTTGGAGACGGATTTGGAAACGAGTTTGACGACATGCAGTGGGACCGTGAAAATAACATAAATGTTGGCGATACTGACGATTTTGTTGATTGGAATGAAGCTAGAAGGCAGTCATCTTTTCGCGGAATAGTGAATATTCAACACCCTTCAGATTTATCAAAAAGAATTAATTTATCTCTGCAATCAAGGTTTCTTTCAAGAAAATTGAACATCCGCTCGAGCCATGAAGCATTTGGCAAATCCGTTGTTCACGCACTTTCTTGCATTTCAAACACCACACTCACATTGACTTTGAAGGATGGTATCTTGCGTGATGGCCAGAATAGAATTGGCTCTATTGTTGGAAACCATCAGTTTCAGTTTGACGGGCCTCTCCCCCAGTACGGTACAATTTTTGCAGCAGGTTGGCTGGTTACCAGAAAAGGTCTGTTAGCACTCGGTCATTCCAGTTTATTTTATCAATGCTCCTCCGGAGAATTCTACAATATTTACAACAAACCAATTGGATCACATTGTCAGCCAGTACAGCTCGATGCCGTAGAGCTTATCGAATGCCCTTAATTGAAATAAAAGAAATAATATAATCAATGAATAAATGAATCAAGCAATGCATTAATAAATTAAAATTATAAAATAAATAATTAAATAAATTAGTGTACAGATAATTATGCGTTCATAGTTGAACCTATCTATAATTGAATCCATATTTAAAACCAATCAAGGCCTTTTTTTTTTTTCTATACCTTTCTTGAAAAAGTGTTATTTCGACTAATGTTTGCAACGAAATCACACAAACCATTTTGCTCTGCCCCAAGCAAGAATGGATGAAACTAAACGATATGCAGCAACACAACCAATAAATTCACCGATGGAGTATCTGAGAGTAGCTTCCAAGCCATAGTATTTCAAAACAGCGTCACCAGTATCAAGAGCACAATTACCTCCATTGCATGAGAATTTTTGGCCCGGAAATGCCAAGTTCATACAAATGTTAACAGCATATTTCGCGGGGTTAATGTAGTTCCAAGCCTTGAAAAAAGGTGGCATTTGCAATGACATGGTACCAGCCATGAAGACACCAATGATGACGAGGTTACTCAAGATATTTGTCGCCAAACCCAAGTGCTCAACCAAGCTCACAGTCATTATACCCAAGGACTCTCCAGCATTGATGCAAAATGTTGAAGTGAGAAGCATTGCAAAGAACATGGATGCATTTCTGGGGAGTCCCACACCAAAAACAACAAGAACAGAAAAAATAATGCATGGTATTAACTCAAAGGGAAGCTCCACTAAAAAGTAAGTGATCGAAAAAACAGAGCTTCCATAGGCCCCATCTTTATATTCTTGATGAAAAAGATCTCTTTGAGTTGGGTAAACAGCCAAGTTGTTGAGTAAACCACAGAAGTACAAGTTGATCACACATTGAGTAAGACCAAGTCTATCACTGATTCCTTGAGTAGTCTGTTTCAATGGTGCGAAAAAAAGAGCATAGACAGCCGCAAGAACCAAAGGCTGCCCAACACGAGCAATCACCAAGTCTTTTGCGCGATAAGAAACTTTAAAGGTTCTGGCATACACTGTTTTAAAAGCCAGCATAAGAGGGACCTTGACTGGCTCGTACTTTGAGAGATCCATCTCCATGCTTCCAGAAAAGTCTCCTTTAGCGACGTCATTGGTTTTCCAAGATTGTATCAAATAATTGACACGTGCTTGGGATTGTTCTTTTGTTTCGCTCATTTGCAATGAAACAACATCCAAAACAAAGTCCGCAAAGTTGACATTCTGAGGGCAGGGATGTCCTAATCCTTCGAAATAGTGAGGCATAAAGCGAATCTCACCATTGTATATCACAAACCCACCACGAGCAAGTAAGACCATCGAATCAAATTGCCAAAACATCTCCTTGCTTGGCTGGTGAATAGTCATGATGATTGTTGTGCCATTTTCGGCTAACTCTCTCAAAAGCTTGAGAATAGTCTCAGATGTTGAAGTATCTAAACCAGAGGTTGGTTCATCCAAGAAGAGAACCTTGGGCCTACCCAAGAGCTGAATAGCGATCGAAACTCTTCTCTTTTCACCACCGGAAATACCTTTCACTGTCTGTGAACCGACAGGAGTGTCTGCACAATCAATTAATCCCGTCTGCCGCATCAAATAATTGATGAGGGAAGGGATTCTAGGATGCTCTTCTAAAGGAAGACGTAATTTTGCTTGGTAGTAAAGAGTTTCACGAACAGTTAATTGAGGAATCAACAAGTTGTCCTGTTGTGTGACATAAGCAGCAATCTTGGAAAGTTCACCGGGAGTGACAGGTGTAGTTTCGTTGATGAAAATCTCGCCATTTCTCTTAAAAGAAGATGTTTTTGAAAGACGATCAGCTAAAAGATTCAAGAATGTAGTTTTCCCACCTCCAGAGGGACCCATAATGACATTTACAGCATTAGCTTTGAAATTTGCCGTGACATTGTCCAACAAAACACGATCTGATCTGTGCTTGAAAGGGTTTTTAGATTCTCTCACCTTGACTGAAAGAGTAATGTTTTTCACATTAATATTAACCTCATCAGTCTTGTGGGAATCCTTCTCATCCTCCAAAGATTCTGAAGACATCATACCAAGATCTTCGTTTTCATCATCGTTTCCGCCAATCTTGTTCTTCTTCTTTTTTGCGACATTTAAATCGTAATTCCTAAAGCGGAGTCCGGCCCAAACTATCAACAAATATCCGACCCAAAATGCAACAAGCACACCAATAGGAAGATTGATCCAGTTTCTAGGAAAACCAAGGGTGTCTAATTGATAGTTTCCTGTGTATTCATCGCAACGGCTATCATCCCATGGATATGGACACTTACCTTTCCAGTCGGTATACTGGTTGGAGGTAACTGCACCGAAGCCATACCAGAAATGTGCAGTGTACTTAACCCATCTGACGTACACAGGCATAGTCTTTGCATTCACAAAATAACCACATCCTGAGTTTTGGAGTTGATAAAATGCACTACCCAAAAGGGCGGAGTAAGAAAAGTCACTTGCAAGGGCAAAGCACATCATTCCTGAGCAGAAAGCAACCAGCCCCATTAAAAATGTTACTGCAAGGTAAACACCAAAGAAGTTTCCAGAGGGCTGGTCCGTAAAATTATCGTCCGTATATCTCAAGGCGTACATGAAGTATGTCACAGTGGCGAATATGAAGCCCATTGGAACATCCTCCAACATCATCTTGGCAACACGCCGCGATATTATGAAACCAGGAATACTCACACAGTTTTCTTTGTATTCTTTGAAGAAAAATACACCATCGTGGGCCCAAAGTCTTTCAATCTCCATGAGCAAAGGTGCAAATCCCATGGTTTCTAACATCACATACATAGCTGATGTTATTGATCTGATTCCTGATAGATCAGGTGTTGGTTTATAGAAAATCCATCCAAGCACAATTGCCAAGAAGAGAGAACCACCATTGAGAGCAAGAAGGGAGGCTCGATCTCTATATGAAACAACGAAAGTTCTTCTGGTAAGAACATAGAGTTCTCTCCAAATAGGGAGAGGCTGTGATGTGCTGAAGTCTTTTAGATTCTGTTTAAAAGAATCTTTTTCCTCCTGACGTGAAAGAGCACTCTCCACCGTGTGCAGATCATGCCATTCTTGAACCAAGGAGTCCACGATTCTACTTGTCTTGGCCTCCTCAGCAACAGATCTTGTGGATTTGACGGACATGTTCATGATTGCATTAAAGGCTTTGAATGAGTCACCATTAATGTCCATGTTGGGTACTATTCCTTTTTTGTGAAGTCTAGCAAAGTAGTCAGGTGCACCCGATAATGCATCACAGTAAATGAGACGACCACCTCTGGTAAGGACACAAAGCTTATCAAAAAGGGATGCAATTTCAGGCCGTGGCTGATGAATGGAAATGATGACTGTGATACCAATTTCTGGCGATGCTAATCTTCTCAAGACATTCACCAAAGTTAAAGCTGAGGTGGTATCAAGGCCTGTCGTTGGCTCATCCAAAAACAATAAATCAGGCTTGTTCAAAAGCTGAATTGCCAATGATGTCCGTCTTTGCTCACCACCAGAAAGGTTGATATGATTGGTGAAGGACTTAATAATTTCCTCAGCTCTATGATTAAGCTCAAGTAACTGTAGCAACGAGTTAACGAGTTCATTTCTTTCATCTTTATTTGAGTTTGGAAGACGAAGCTCAGCTTGGTAAGAGAGTGTTTCTCTCAATGTGAGTCCTGGAAGAAACACATCCTCTTGTTGCATATATGCAGTAGTTATCTTATTCTTGGATTCGGTTATATATTTCATGGATCCTTCAAATCTCAAGGTGGTATGGTGGATATTAATTCTTTGTGCCAACACATTAAGTAAAGTGGTTTTGCCTGCTCCGGAACCTCCCATTATGGCCATCATGTTGCATTTGGGAAGATCAAGAGACACTTTGTTGAGGATAGGAACATTACCTTTTTCAGAGTCCTTAGACTTGACGCTGACAGTCAAATTGTTCACATCCACACTTACACGGTTTTCTGGGACTGTCCGCAAGGCCGAGGAGCCTGCGATTTCGAATGTCATTGTGGTTAACGGAGCTGTATTTGATTCTGATTTGAAGCAAATTAAAAGATTATTGAGTGTAAACTTATAAAGTAGGTGTATTAGATTATTAAATTAAGCTCCGGGAGGGCCTACATTGGGAAATCCCATATTTTAATATACCCAGCATCTTGAACGGCTGATAATCGTGCATAGAGAAACGTTGAATTCCGTTGCTCAAATTCCGATATTGATGTGAAAATTCCGTTGAATTTTGCACACTCTACACACCTACAGGGTATTTCTCAGATTTAACTATGGGAGTGCATATACTCTTCCAAAACGTGTGGCATCATGGAAGAGTGGTCCCCTGGCTCAGAAAATGGCCGCAAAAAATACTGCATGTTTTTGCCTTCGGAGACGCTTGAACACGCCTTCCGTGATACTTCATCACAGCACTTGATCAATTCCGAGAAGTCTTGAATCATCGAAGGCCTTTTACAGTACTACTTGGTTTAGATCTTGGTCACCTTTTTGGAACAAATAATTCGTGAAACTGAATTAAAATTTCTGACCGTTCATTTTTGCTTGCTTAAATACTGTCACGATCAGAAGAATGCATGTGGGAAGTGCCACGTTAAACGAAGTAATCGTATTTTCTCTCTCTCTCTCTCTCTTTTTTTTTTTTTTTTTTTTTTTTTTTTTTTTTTTTTTTTTTTTTTTTTTTTTTTTTTTTTTTTTTTTTTTTATATATATATATATATATATATATACATATATATTACAATAACTTATTCAGATGGATTACTGAAGCATCATGAGTGAAATGGAATCAGAAGAATACGACAAATCTCTTAACGAGAAGTCGCTATCATCGTTATGGGATGATTGATGACAATTAATTAATGGTCCTATACGCATTTGCGCCTTCGGAATTTCTTGTCTTAAAATCTCCTTAATTGCGCTTTGACTTCCTTTTGCATTCACAAATCTGTCCCAATCGCGAATTCTGGGCTAAATTGTTCCGTTGCCAAGAATCTCAGCAAATTTTTAAATGCGTGACACTTTACACGTGACTAAACACGTGAATGGCGAAAATTACGCCCAGCGCCGGATGTTTCTCTCTAGGAACCCAGCGTTCTAATCCTTAAGTAGTGTGGGATGCTTCAAGTCTGTAGCTTATAAGTTGTAATACTCAGACCAACGATAATAAGAAAGATAATAAAGCTCCCAAATTTGAACGTTTATTTGTCCTGCTTATACAGACATACTAGAAGAAATGGAGTAAGAATTGCTTCATTTGACCGTGGTTGCGAAATTAAGAGTCACAGAGGCTGGTCTACGATCAGTCTTACTGAACTAAAACCAATGGTTCTTTAATGTATTGTGAAACACAATCTATTTTCAGTTTCTTCGAATATTGATATACTTAGGGCGCTAATCTTTGAATCACCGTTGATCAACTTTGCGCATAAACGTCTCTCGGAAATCCCTGCATTCCAAAACTGAGACTTCAAAATTATGGGCAGTAAAGAAACTAAGCAGAAGGGCAGCCATCAAAGAACAGATAAAAAGATCGAAAGTTTTGGCTGTTTAGATTTGTAAAGAAACCAGATGAGTTTAAACAAAATATAAAGAAGAGACTAACGTGTGTTAAGGAGAACCAAAGCCGTCGAATGAAACATTATATAGATGTACCACTAGTGAAACAAAAGTAATTTTTTTTTTTTTTTTTTTTTTTTCAGTTTAAGCTCAGAAAGGTATTGATTCCTTTCGAATTCTATTCCAAAGGTCTTTAATTCTTGTTTAAGGCCGATTCCTTAAGAAACCTCTTTAGCAGTTTTACGATTAGTTAAGTCTTCACCAACAAAAAGCTGAGGAACACCCATATTTTTTTTTTTTTTTTTTTTTTTTTTTTTTTTTTTTTTTTTTTTTTTTTTTTTTTTTATAGTTATTATTATTATTATTATTATTATTATTAATATGAAAAAAATGTATTGCAAGTAAGAAGTGATCGACGAATATGTGCGTTAATTAAAATACTATTATCCGAGGCTACACGCAGAAAGCACTTCGACGTCTATCGAAGCAAATTCGCATGATCCCGTTTCTCATATACTTAATAGCTCCTGTAACTCTTGAAAAATTTGGTGTAGAATATTATTTAAGACTAATACCACACAAAAAGTAAATCCAGTAGTCTTCTGACCTGTTTAGTAAATTACGGGGATGAGTCTTGATCGTTTTCTGTGGATGTATTCAATCATGAAAAATTACGAAAAGCGCAACACGATCAAAGAAGAGGAACTTTCCGATCCTTCTTTTTTTTTTTTTTTTTTTTTTTTTTTTTTTTTTTTTTTTTTTTTTTTTTTTTTTTTTGCTTCTTTTCCCTCTTTCCATCACTCCCTCTCTCTGTATCTCTTTTTCTTATATATAAGAATCTATTATTTTATTTTATTTTATTTATTTTATTTTTTCACGGCTGAATTTTTGCTCGCCGCGCAAATTTACCTAATTTAAAAAAAATTTTGTATTCTTTTGAATGCTTTAACTTGAGAGATGTATTTTATTTATGCTTCCAGTAGTTTATGTTGTCCTTTAGATGTCAATTATATCAAGCCCGTAATGCCGTGCTCTTGCCACTGAAAAATCCAGATTTATTGAAGCTTAAAGTTTAATTCGATGGTTTCTCAACATTATGCATGCGAACTTGTTCTGCATTACCACCAGAGCACATCGAATACGAAACTCCTATCGGAGGATTCACGGCTGTATCGCATATTTTGTTGGCAATCATTTCTCATTTGTTACACGTTGGAGGGAACGTAGCAAGCACGAAAAAAGAGACAACTGGAATATCTGGACTTTGGTTAGGACAAAAATTCTGTCGAAGTTCGAAGGGTCTATTTGTAGAGAAAAAGTGTCAGGGGTTTTTATTTTATTTTATTTTAACTTTATTCTATTCTTGGTTACAATAAATCTGAATACTTGCGTTCCAACATGAAAATTACAGACGGGTGGGGGTATATTTGTTCGCCTGAAATGGTTTCATGCTGTACTATTTTCCCTTGCAGTGCCCCCAACTTTTGTCCTCCACAGCCCTGCACTTTTGATGGTGCACAATAGGCGAATGCGCCGCTAATGCCATCTGATAGAAACGTAAAAAACAGAACTGAAAAGAAAATACAAAACACAAAATTTGCCTATATACACACCAAAGGGTCCTAACCAGGGGCTTAAAAAATTTCGCGGGGTCATACGTGCCTGTCGCAGCTGCAAAAGCATTAATATCTACTTGGATTTTTAAAATACTACCAATGTAAAGCACACATTAAGCACGATTATTGATATATTCGAAGGCAAAATTTGGGGAAGGCAAATCGATTTGCAATGCAAATCAGAGCTATTGAAGAAAATCACAAGTTCAAAGTCGGGGTTACAGATTGAAGAAAAAATACGGATGAATTATTGATCTTTATTTTTCGGCAATCACCGTGCCGAATCGTAAATAATAAAACTCCTGCACTCTTCAGCTAGGGTACCAGCAGCAGCAGCAGCAGCAGCAGCAGCTGCTGCTGCTGCTGCATCATTATTATTTTGGAGATTAATATCGAGCACTTAAAAATGACCACAATGCAAGAGAAAGGGAATCCGGGCTGCATCTCCGAGCAATGGAAGTGAAATTCGGCGGCTTCTACGAAAAAGTATGTACTCTAATAACACAACCATGCCTCATTGCTGGGCGAAGGCCCAATGAAAGAGTTGCTTTTCTTATGCATTATATGAGAAAGTCTATGTAGATAGTATGCTAGTTTCTTTCGTCCCTCCTGTGTTTCAGAGTTGTCTTGAATGGTTAGTGGCTGTGTATTCATTTGGAAAGCAATTTCTAAGTAGCCTCTTTGAAATAGACAGTCAAATTTATTCAAATAACAGTCAAGAGTATTGTTTGTCTTGCGGGCTTTTCAGGTTTGGGATCTAAAGAATCTAAAATTGCCAACGAGATGTTTGGCCTGAATGCAATGTACCGAGGTGAGGTTCTAGTCTTAGCACCGAAATTTGATGGTAATCAGACATCAGTATTCAAGGAGTAGTCAGATAAGTGAAGTGATCTAGTTCTTTTTCTGTGTCCTTTTCTTGTTTTTACCACTCAAGTGAGTCTTATAGTGTTGTACACAATTGTCTTGACGAGAGAACCGTGTACCACAGTCTTGCCAAGGACAGACATGCTTTCTCTCACCCGTATGGGTTCTGTTGTGCCTAGCTAGATGACCCAGGGTGGTGAATGAGCGTCCACATGTCTTACATAAATGCTTTCTTCTATTTGCAATAACAGTGGCGGAGCGATTTGGCGCTTGTTGCACAATTACATCACTCATTACCTGAACAGGGTTAAGGGGTGATTCCTGTTTAAACATGGGCTCAGTAGGCGAAGGTAGCTGCTCAGGCAGACATGGTTGAGGAGGTTTTGATGGAGGAGTAAAATGCTGTTCTTGAGTAGGGCCATTCGCTATATAATATACTGGCTGATGAATCAAAGGTGGTGCTTGTAATTCTGACTTGACATGAGAATGTATTATTTGAGGGTGTTGGGGAGATGTGTAATTCTTGAATTGGCCCTGAAAGCCAAGCGACTGTGACATTACCGGAAGTTCTATCGATGATACCAACTCACTGAATGAGGGTAGCTGTTGTCTTGGATTAATTCTTGGTACAAACATATTGTTGTTTGAATATATGCTTAACGAGAAAATATCCTGGATGGACAATGGATATTAAATTGCTTGTAATTTGAGATTAATGCTATGATGGGGAGGTAGAATGAGGATTTACCTAACAAAAAATAAAAAAAAACTAAATCCCAAAGATGAACTATAGTTTTACAAGCAGATAGACTGGTGGGTACAATTATATATATATAAATATGTTTAAGATGCTGCACGATAGATGAATGGTCACAATAGAAGACAAGGATTATGCATATGGTTGACGAGTTATAGATTGTCCGGTTTTTCCTCTCATGCATGTTCGATTCCGTATTTGCATAGATGCATGTCCCTTTAAAGGACTGGGAAAAAGAAATAAAACGAATAACAGAAACGAAAAAAGAAACAATGCAGATGCATCGAGTTGGCTTGTGCTGAAACTCTGGAAGATATGTGCGACCATGCGCGCAATGCGAACCAGGCTCCATCTCTTAAATCATCTTGCTTTCAATATTACGCATATTATCAAGTTTTGAAATATCCGCCTGACAATGCAAGAGGACAAATTCTTTAGCGAGGGCGTTCCCTTGGTAGACTGGCTCTCCAAAATACAGATGATTATACTGATTAAGAAGTACGACAGCAGGGTCTTCATACTAAAAGCTGCTAATGCGCCCTACGCCGACGTGCTTCTAACATACATAAGTTCGGCCTACGTTCTAGGTGCTGTAGAATAGACGTTTGCATGCTCAAAAAGTTGGCACTTTGTGAATGTTAACTAAAGCGCGTACATATTTTATATTTTCTATTGGCGAATCCGAGCCCAGAACTCAGAAATCTGTAATTACGACGTGGTCATTAAGATCACTTACGCCCTAATTTCTCGAATCATTTTTTTTGCACTGCAAGCTGCTAAGTAAGCAAGGCAACACATCGTTTAAGCATGTTGTGTCATCTAAGGAAAGCAAGCAAGATACGGAACACGGGGACCATCAGATGGATCAAGCACAAACAATGTGTAATCGCCATCTAAAGACTATTTGCGAAGCATATGCACACTTGAGATATTCATCGGCATATGCTAGGGGATTCGCAGAGCACGCTTTACCTACACTGGCTGTGCTCACCCTGCAGAGTTACTATTTTGAATGTTGGGAATACGGGCGGGATTTTTTGCACATGAATACGAACTTCATGAGTATGTTCTAGTACTGGCCAAGATAAATTTACTTAGTTCAGGCTGAAGCAGACAACTTTTCAATCGTGTCATTTTGTCTTCTTGATTGTTCTTGTTGCTCTGTTTGATGCTCAGCGGCTACACTGCATTGGGATTCCTTGACGTGAAATTAACGACACGCGTACACAACAGACCCATTTTGAAATGCGTTTTCTTAAGAACAAAAAAAAAAAAAAAAAAAAAAGACAAAATATCAGTTTCGCGTTTGATTTTGAAGATTGTGCTCATGCGAAATAGACTTGCAGTTGAAATTTAGCAAAAATCTTTAATAACCGAGACGTTTTTAAATTTTAATATCAAATGCCCCTCGGACTAATAACAATCTGTATGCAAAGCTAGAGGCCAAGCAAAAAAGATGGCACAAGTTACGGCGAGCTACTGATTTGGAAACTGGTTGCAGGACTAGCAGCATAGTTTCCTTGATTAGGGGAATGATCAATCTGTCATGCTAGGCTGGGTGTGCTCATGCGTGGCGGGTCTCGATGCTTCAACGGCCGTGGTGTGGATACAAGATAGTCGGTTGATTTTTTTTTTTTTTTTCGGCTGTCTACTAGCAAGCACAAGTCACGTGCGAACTTCTCAATCTTTACTCACCAATCTTGTCACCGCAGCCTATACGATAGTTGTGAATAGAAATGCTTAGAACTAAATCGGCTCTCAGAGCTGTAAGATCTATTCAAATTACATCCCAGCAAAGCTTCAAACCACCATTTGTTCCTCTCGTGGCAACTGGCTTTTCTGAAGCAATTGGCAACACTCCTCTTATAAAACTACCAAAAATCTCAGAGTCCATAGGTAGAAATATCTACGCAAAAGCTGAACAACTGAATCCTGGAGGCTCTATCAAAGATAGAGCTGCTAAATTTATTCTTGATGATGCAGAGAAAAAAGGATTGATTCAGCCTGGTGGCACTGTTGTGGAGGGCACTGCCGGGAATACCGGAATCGGTTTGGCTCACGTGTGCCGTCTGCGTGGGTACAAATGTGTCATTTACATGCCAAATACTCAGTCGCAGAACAAGATTGAAACTTTGAGGCTACTTGGTGCTGAAGTGTATCCTGTCCCAGCTGTAGCTTACGACAACCCGCAGAACTATAATCACCAAGCAAAGAGACACGCTGAAAAGCTCGAGAACGCTGTGTGGACCAACCAGTTCGATAACATTGCAAATAGACAAGCTCACATAGATACAACTGGTCCAGAGATTTGGGCTCAATTGGATGGTAAAGTACATGGTTGGACTTGTTCCACGGGTACTGGAGGTACATTTGCTGGTGTAACTCGCTATCTCAAACTGATGAACGAGAACGTGAAGTGTGTTTTGGCTGATCCTCCAGGATCTGTATTGTACTCTTATATCAAGAGTGGTGGAAAGGACATTGTTCGGGGCGGTTCGTCATTTACTGAAGGAATTGGTCAAGGAAGAGTTACAAATAACTTGGGTCAAGATATCCATTTAGTGGATGATGCTTTGAAAATTTCCGACGAAAAGCTGATTACGATGTTGTACCAATTGCTTGATGAAGAGGGACTCTATGTTGGTGGCACATCAGGTTTGAATGTTGTAGCTGCAATGGAAGTTGCTCAAACTTTGCCGGAGGGTTCCAACGTGGTCACTGTGCTTTGTGACACTGCTCACAAATACAGTGATCGTATTTTCTCCAAGAAATGGTTGAAGGAGAAAAATTTATACGAGGCTCTTCCCAACCATTTACGCAAGTACGCTGTACTTGATTAAGATTTGACCAATAAAATACTTACTAGGAAATGCTGTAAGCTGGCCTTAACACTCGTATTTTGGTTACCGTTTGCCGTCAAAGTTTTAGCACACGTAATCGCGTCTGCTTCAAAAACCAAAAAAAAAAAAAAAAAAAGAAAAGATAAAAAGAAATAAAAGGATTACAAGGAGAGGATGGTGCTGTATGGTGTGAGTATGAGAAGCAAGGGCTCTTTAGTAGGGGATTTCCCAGCGCAATATTGATGCTTCACGCATTGGTCATGTCAATTAGCATGATGCAACGTTTTCCATCATATGGCCTCTTCGCAGTATTCAACATGTAAAATTGATAGTACATACTTGTTATCTCGATAGACAATTAAAAATGAAATAGGATAAAAAATAATTATATTGATGATAAAAAAAAAGATTTAAACCTCCAAAAGACAATAAAAATTTTGAGTACAATGTGGTCGAGATTTAGGTCTACCTGGGTAATCTGACTACTTCAAAAACGATTCACATTACTTCATTGTGATGTATACTCTTGTGCACCAGGTTTGTCTTGATCGCACTACGTTGCATGTACCCGTACAATATGAAATTAATACTACATATATTATGAAGTGATTTACAATCTTTCATTAGAGATAACTTTCGAGATTCTGAAGTATTTATCTCCAAACCTGCTGGATGATTCTGAAAAAGCCAGGCAGGACAGTACAGGATTGTAAAATTTAGACAGTAGAAGACGTTATGGTCCCTGCGTCAAGAGTACAATAGGCTAAATGCTCGAGAGCAGTATCCGCGGGTACTCTGTCTGCATCAGATGCGCACCCCCCTAGCTCAAACAAGACAAAAAAAAAAAAAAAAAAAAAAGAAAGTTAAACTTGCACTGCAGGAATGTTTGCACTCTGCATCCAGACATATCAGATCGTCATCCATACATATTAAATTCTAAATCTGCATAAATTTGTGATCGACATGAAACCCTTGTTCATTAAGCAGCTTTGTTCTTATTTGCAATAAGTGAAAACTTAAGAAAATACACCTGTGTCATGTAGAAAAGAAGACTCTTAACATTACTGAGCAAAGGCGAAAAAACCCTTTTTGTAGTTTGCTTTGAACAAAGGCTATGTATCTTTATAAACCATATCGAAAACTCTTCTTGTATGGCTAAATAATAATGAATCTAAAGGATTTTTTTTTTTCTAGTCTGGTTAGCAGCTCCGACAGTGTACGATGTAATGCTGGGATGATCACAATCAGGTTTAACAAGAAATTTCGCTTAACCAAGAACCTAGAAAATGGGGTAAGGAAATTTTTGAAGCTGAATGCCATGGCACTTTCTCTCCCAACAACGTACTTTTTCAACATAGACAGGTTGTGTAAAACAAACTTACAACACGTGATCCACAATCACACGCAAACTACCACGTGAAAGCCTTGGACGAAGTTCGATACTAATCCCAGCGCGACTGTAAAATCTTGATGCAAATAAGGTTTTTTTTTTTTTTTTTTTTTTTTTTTTTTTTTTTTTT
>JAJMDB010000057.1:0-11114 GCA_030573315.1 Osmozyma mogii
AAATATCTCCTTAGTTGATTGAACGGCAGTGGCATATCTGGACCCAGAGATCCGTGCCCGCACCCACCGTCCATGCACTCCACTTTACCTGATAAACTGAGTGTGTTCTCTAAATAGACGCGACTAATTCTTTGTCATGACGGGTATTGAAGATGGCTATACATTGACGGTTCTAGGATCCGGTGTCATGGGCACAGCAGTAACATTGGCGGTTCTCAATTCTGGTGTGGGACCCAAACCAGGAAAGGTCTACTTGTGCTGTAAGCAGGAGAGCAGCAAGGAGAGGTTGGCCAAATCATTCCAAGCTCACGAGGTTGAGGTTGTTTTCGAGAAGGAAAAGAGAAAAGCAGCTGCTGGTAAAGCCGATGTTATTCTCTTGGGATGCAAGCCCTTCCATTTCGAAGATCTCTCTATCGAAGTCGGGTCATTGAACCAACAACCATTGGTTATTTCCCTTCTTGCAGGAATTCCTATCAAACAATTACAGAAGATCTCCCCTAAGATAGCTCGCGTTATGACCAATACACCAGCTCAGTACGGTGCTGGTACTGCTGCAGTTGCCGTATGCTCGGAAGCATCCGCATACAAACAATTCGTGACCGAATTTGCGGGAAGTGTGGGTAGCGCCGCCGAAATTACTGAAGATAAGATGGATGCTGCAACAGCCCTTATTGGATCAGGTCCAGCCTTCTGTTTACTCATGATGGAGGCTCTTTATGACGGAGGTATCCGTATGGGGCTCCCACATGATGTTGCTAAATTAGCCGCAGCTCAAGTAATGCAGGGCACAGGCAAGATGGCTTTAGAAACGGGTGACCACCCTGCTGTTCTTAAGAGTAAGGTATGTACTCCGGCAGGAACAACTATTGGTGGGCTCTTGAAATTGGAAGATGCTGGTGTTCGTGGAGCCGTGGCCAGAGCAGTCGAAGAGGCTGCCAACATTTCAGCATCTTTTGCAAAGAAATGATTCTACAAATATTCTCTGTAAATATACCTTGCAACCATCTTTTCGTCTTTTAATGAAAATCTCTATAATAACTTCACTTAAAAAACAGCAAGATATCTTGCTGACTTATGCCCGCGGCTTCCATCTCAGCTTGTAGCTGGAACATCAATTGCCGAGCTTCTTTTTGAGAAAACAACTTGATCAACTGCATTTTGGAGGGAGGTTTTGCAGGATCGACGCCGTTCTTAGTGAGCAAATTCTGCATTTCAAGCACAAGCTCTTTCACCTTAGGGTTTCCCTCGATTTGACTCATCAACTTCTTGGCTTTAGCTAATTGCTCATCGTCCGGGGTCTGTGCTGAGCTAGCGAGTCTAACACTGCCATGGTAGATTGTGGGTCTATGGATAGCAGAAACCTTCGTTGCCAGATTAAGCAAAGAGATGTTTGGTATTCTCTTACCCCCATACACTGGACTTCTGCAAGTCAAGATTCTGGAAGTAGATCTCAACATGTTCATAGCAGGAGAAATGTACTTTATCTTTGCTCTAGTACAATTCGCAACTTCTTTCGATCTAGTGTTAATGCCAACTAATACGCAGGATGAAAACCATGCAGGACAAAAACGAAGTGAAGAAAAAAACAATCTGAACAGCGAATATTTCTGGCAAAGCTTCTTTATCACTCGACCCACAGATACTCAACACCATGTCACACGAAGGTCAAGAAGAATTGTTGGACTACTCAGACTCTGAAGAGATTGCTGTGCAGCCATCCACCACTACATCTGGTGGTGATGCATCCAATGGAAAGGAGTCTGATAAAAAGGGCTCTTATGTCGGCATTCACGCCACCGGTTTCAGAGATTTTCTTTTGAAACCAGAATTGTTGAGAGCCATCAGTGACTGCGGTTTTGAGCACCCTTCCGAAGGTTCGTATCCTTAAATATCATCTTGAGGGTTTGGCAAAGAACCAGAAAGTGGAAACATGAACTTAATCCGAGACTTGGTCGTTTCCGTTCTCCGGATTAGTGTTCAATACCGCCTGAACAAAATATAGACTCTGAACACAAAAGTTTTGATGTCCTTAATTACAGTGTGAGCCTGAGTTTCGCTCAAACACGAATACTTATTTTGATGTTTTGATATTTACTGGTTCTTTGACAATATCCTCAAGATGGATTTTTTTTCCCCCTTTACTGGACATAGACTAACACTTAGTGCAACAAGTTTGTATTCCACAATCTATTTTGGGTACCGATGTTTTGTGTCAAGCCAAATCTGGTTTGGGTAAAACTGCGGTTTTTGTCTTATCCACTTTGCAGCAATTAGACCCTGTTCCTGGTGAAATCTCCACTTTAGTTGTCTGCCATACCAGAGAGTTGGCCTACCAAATCCGTAACGAGTATGCTCGTTTCTCAAAGTACATGCCTGATGTTAAGACTGATGTTTTCTACGGTGGTACACCATTCGACAAAGACTTGGAGAAATTGAAGAACAAGGATACTTGCCCACACATTGTTGTTGCTACCCCAGGTAGATTGCATGCTCTTGTTGAAGAGAAGGGTGTTCGTTTGAACAACGTGAAATCATTCGTTGTTGATGAGTGTGACAGAGTTTTGGAATCTTTGGAAATGAGAAGAGATGTCCAGGACATTTTCAGAAATACTCCACACCAGAAGCAGGTTATGATGTTCTCTGCCACTTTGTCTCAAGAGATCCGTCCTGTCTGTAAAAAGTTCATGCAAAATCCTTTGGAAATTTACGTGGATGACGAAGCCAAGTTAACCTTGCACGGTTTGCAGCAGTACTTCATCAAATTGGATGAGAAGGAGAAAAACAGAAAATTGTCTGACTTGTTGGACTCTTTGGAATTTAACCAAGTGATTATTTTTGTCAGAACAACTAAAAGAGCTAACGAGTTGAACAAGTTGTTGTGTGCTTGTAACTTCCCATCCATCGCAGTTCACTCTGGTATGAAACAAGAGGAAAGAATTGCCAGATACAAGTCTTTCAAAGAATTCAACAAGCGTATCTGTGTTTCTACTGACGTCTTTGGCAGAGGTATTGATATTGAGAGAATCAATCTTGCTATCAATTACGATTTGCCTGGCGAAGCCGACCAATACTTGCACAGAGTTGGTAGAGCCGGTAGATTCGGTACCAAGGGTTTAGCTGTTTCCTTCGTGTCAAGCAAAGAAGACGAGGAAGTTTTGGAAAAGATCCAAGGAAAGTTTGATGTCAAGATCTCTGAGTTTCCTGAGGAAGGTGTTGATCCATCTACCTACATGAACACCTAAACATAAAATACAGGTCTTAACTCCATGGACAAGATAGCACAGGATTGTTCAGAAATTTCAAAATTGTGAAATTAAATAATGTAAAATTGTATTATTACTATGCTATTATGTATTGGATCTGGAGCACACTTTGTCTATAATTTGGTAGACATCATCCATATTTTTACTTGGAATGGGAAACCATTCTCTGTGGACATTATACTCCTTGCGTTCTATGAAGTCATCTTTTTTACTTTTGAATGGAAAGAGAGTAGTACTCTTTTCATGCTTCTGTTTGTCTTCCATGCAGCCCTGACAGTAAACATCCCCTCTGCCAAACCTTCTTCGTAGCTCTTCGTGAATCTCTCGCTCTGCATGCGCTACATCTTTCTTTACGACAAACCCCTTGTCTTCTTTAGAGAAGGCAGAATAGGCTTTATGCAGCTCTTTTGAGATGGATAACCTTTGGAAGAGCTCAAGGATTGAAGAGCTTTGGGGTAGAGGAATGCCGGGATGAATACAAACAAGCTTATGTAAACATTTAGATTCCCATTGTTGAAGTCGCTTCTCCACTGTCTGTGTTGTCATTCCAACCTTTATAAGCATAATATTGTGTTTGATTGGATTCACTGTAGTCCATTTATCTTTTTTACTCCCAATGAGGTTTCTTGTTTGAAGCCAATCGTTGCCGCTTTTGTTATAGAATGCTGCCATTGTGTAAATATATATAAAACCTGCCTTAGAAGCTTTAGAGGAAGAAAAGTATTGCACTCGCGGGAGAGAAGATGTCTTTTTCGGTACGAAAGGTTTTGCTGGCGATGATGATCTCGACTTTTGTAAGTTTAGTTCTTGTTGAGGTTTCTTCTTGAAAAAAGCACCTGATCTATCTGTTTTGGGGGAAGTAGTGCTTTGATTTTGGTGGTGATAGCAGTATGTACCATCCTTTACCATAATTTTGCATTGTAGGCCAGCTTTTGTAGTTCCAGAGCATCTCACAAGAGTCATATCATTCCCCTACTTGTCTTGAGATGACTCGAGACGCGTGTTGTTTTCGCGCTTCCCTGAGCTTTTGACAAACTTGACCAGTCCAAGGGCGCCAGCTCAATTGTTAAAAAAGAATACATTAAGAAATGTGACGGCCTACTAGGTAAGAAAAACAATCTTTGTTGGAAGTCTGAATTTAAGTAAGTATCAGAATTTGAAATAGGGCTAAAAATTAAGAAAGGAAGAATCTCAAGCTTGGAACTTGAGTGCGTTATCGCTTATCTGCATCTCCACAAAAGGCTTCAAAAAAATAAAAAAATAAAAAAATAAAAAAATAAAAAAATAATATATATATATATATAAATATATATAAACAAAAAATAAAAAAGTAAATGAGATAAAATTTAACATAACGACAAAACCGGAACTAATTGTATTTTAATTTTTAGTATTTGTTATTTTTTGTGTTCCTTTTCAAGTAAGCACCACAGTTTATAATGTGGACACTATTGTTGAAGGAGGACTACTTTGGCCTAATTTTTGACGGGGCGTCCAGCCGAGCTCTTATTCGCAGCCACAACTTGTTCATGAATCTACGCGCCATCTTCTTCCAAAGTACGTTGAGCACATTAGGTAGAGCTTAAAACTACTAAATTCAAAATAACTTGCGACATGTCCTTTCCTAGAAATGTGTTCTTGACTCTTGTGTCTGTTTTCATTTATATCTTTGGGTCCTCCATAACCTCTTTCGTTACATCTCTCGTCGCATGCACCTGCAACTAAACTATGTGGGGGTTCTGTACTCTACTTCAACATCCAAGAATCTCAAAGAGAATTATTAAACATGCTCCCAATTTTCTCACGCACAAAATCACACAAGTTAAGGAAAGCAAACTAAACGTATTTCCTGTCTGATATTTTTTTTGGTATTGTATTTAATGACCGCCCGTGAAATGAAATCATGGGCCTCAACTCACGTGAACTTGCATCTTCCTTTGCATCTTCGGTTGCATGCACCTTCTCTTAAATTCTGAACAGACCAAGAACAAAAAAATTAATTATGACGCCACTTAAAATACTCTAGCCCGTAATTGAAATATGTTAGGGACGATGCATTCTGACAGACTGCTCACGAAATTGAATCGTGGACCTTTACTCACGTGCGGTTGCATCTTCCTTTGCATGCACCTGCTCCTAAATCCACATTGTTTTTGGTAGGCCCTTCCACGTCTAGGGAATGAATATAAAAAATACTATAAAGTGCTCTGATTTTTCTCTTTCTCGTTATCAAGCAAATTAAGAAAAATAAATAAAGATGTCTCACCACTTTGATACACTTCAATTGCATGCTGGTCAGGAGGTTGAAAAGCCCGTTGGCGCTAGGGCACCTCCAATTTATGCTACCACTTCTTACGTTTTTGACGATTCTAAGCATGGGGCTCAATTGTTTGGTTTGGAGACCCCAGGCTATATCTATTCCAGAATTATGAATCCTACCAATGATGTTTTTGAGAAAAGGCTCGCGGCTTTGGAAGGAGGCGTGGGTGCCCTTGCAGTCTCCTCGGGTCAGGCAGCTCAATTTTTGGCTATCAGTGGCTTGGCTCATGCTGGTGATAACATTATTTCAACCAGCTATTTGTACGGTGGTACCTACAACCAGTTCAAGGTGGCCTTTAAAAGGTTGGGTATCGAAACTAGATTCGTCAATGGAGACAAAGCAGAAGACTTTGAGAAATTAATTGACGAGAAGACTAAAGCAATCTACGTTGAATCCATTGGTAACCCAAAGTACAATGTTCCAGATTTTGAAAAGATTGTTAAGATCGCTCATGACAAGGGCGTTCCTGTTGTTGTCGATAACACCTTCGGAGCCGGTGGATATCTTGTGAACCCAATTAAGTGGGGTGCAGATATTGTGGTTCACTCGGCCACTAAATGGATTGGTGGCCATGGTACAACTATTGCTGGTGCAATTGTTGACTCTGGTAAGTTTCCATGGAAGAAATATCCTCAGAAATTTCCACAATTCTCTGAGCCTTCTGAGGGATACCACGGGTTGGTCCTTAACGATGCTTTGGGTGAGGTTGCGTACATTACGCATCTTCGTATCGAATTGTTGAGAGACTTGGGTCCAGCTTTGAACCCATTCGGAAGTTTCCTTTTGCTTCAAGGTTTGGAAACCTTGTCTTTGCGGGTCGAAAGACAATCTTATAACGCCTTAAAACTTTCTCAATGGCTTGAGAAATCTCAATACGTGAAATGGGTGTCCTATCTTGGCTTGCCTTCTCATGAGTCTCATGAGTTAGCCAAGAGGTACTTCAACAAGAATGAATTTGGTGGTGTGCTTGCTTTGGGCGTCAAAGATTTGGACACCAAAGTGGATGATCCTTTCAAGCAGGCAGCAGCTAAGGTTGTCGACAACTTGAAAATCGCATCTAACTTGGCAAATGTGGGTGACTCGAAAACATTAGTCATTGCTCCTTACTTCACTACCCATCAGCAATTGAGCGAAGAAGAGAAAACTGCTTCCGGTGCTACTCAGGACCTTATCCGTGTCTCTGTTGGTACTGAGCACATTGACGATCTTATTGCGGACTTTGAACAGGCTTTCAAGACCGTCTACGAATCCCAAGGTAAGTAGAATTATATGTATTGCTAGCTCATTATGCTCCAACCAAGGAAGATCTCGAAAATAATTTGTAGGATGACGGTTGAATAACCAAAACCAACAGTAAAGTAGAGACCATACTTCTTTAGTGTTTTGTTCATATAGATAACAAAGCCAGTCTCAAGTAGCCAAGTCCAGAGTGATGTGAATAAGCAGAATGCAAAAAGTAAAATGAACACGGCCCTCATCGATGAAGGCTTTATTTGATACGACAATTGACATCGAATTGACACATAGTAATATAACTCAACGCAAGTTAGACTGAAAGCACATACCAGATGTGCTATCCATACTGACAATAAAAGCTTCCCGAGAACCTCAGACGCCATCATCCGAGACAAAAAGACGAGCTTTTTGTCATCAAGATCAGCAACTTTGGCTTTTTTTTCCTGCTGAACGATGCGATGCAATTCATGAAGATTTGATTTATAAGCTTCATTTAGCGTCTCACCAAATTTCTTTGGATTATCAGCCAGACCAAGATAGCCGACTTGAATACCAAAGTCAGTTATGATACTCGAGACAATATCAAAGCCGGCACCCTCATGACAAGCCATATCATTTATGTGAGTATTAACTCTACACATTCCCGTAAAGTCAAACTTGTAAACATTTTGAGAGATGGGCGCGTAATATGATGTCAAGTGTGAGTTGTTGTAGCCGCCAAGGTCCTCAGAAAAGAAAGAAAGAAGCTGCATTCCGTCTTCAGCTATCTTCATCCAATTTGCATTAGCGCCCTTAGTTTGAAGGGTCATTTGAGGAGACCACAAAGTTGTCCAATTTAAGAAAGGAAGTAAGCACAACAGCAGAAGAACAGACAGTATCAACCATAACCACCATGCTATAGTAAATCGCCTTCTTCGGAGTCGCTCAGCGATTTGAAATTGCTGAGGTGTTTTGGAACTTTCCATATTCGTCTTCGGGTTCTTCATCATAGAAGTAAATTATTGTTATCTAATGCAGAAGATGCGCACAGAGCGTAGCCACACTCTTACACAATCTTGTTAATAAAATGATTGTTATCCAAAAATTCCATTTCCTGTTCTTCCAAAACAGAAATGTCGTCGTATGCCCCATTATTCTCGTCAGATGGATCTAATTGGAAACCGCTTGTTGGCTTTGAAGAGTTTCTAGTTGATCCAAGATTTCTCATCGTGGTGTTACGCGAGAGGTCATTATTGTCGCTTTTTGCTTGGAATGCGGAGGGATATTTGTGATCTGATAATCCGTTATCACCATAGAGAAGATTTTGTGTGGCCTCTTTCTCTGGAAGCCAGTCCCTATGAGGAGCCTTTGGCTTGGAAACAGTCCCTAATCTGCGCACAGATATTTTTCGAGCCATTGTTTCACCAAGTTTTCTCAATTCAGACTCAGTCTGATATTTGCTGCTCAGTTCAACCATTTGAGGCTCATCAATCGTGTCATTACTCAATTCTCGTTCTTCGGCTGATGTCAAGAATGGGTTTTTGTCCTTAAATCTGCGTTTACGGCTTCCTTGTCCCAGCTCCATGTCGTAGTCTTCTGGTGGGAAGCCAGCGGTGTCATCAAAGAGCCGTGAAATAGACTTCTTCACCTTTTTGCGTTTGAGATTACGCATTGCATGATATGGCTTAGCAACAAATTCATCTTTGTCTAATTCTGGATCTTCATCCCTGTACTGATAGAAGGTATCATCATCTGAGTTGTAGCCATCATCGGTAGGATTAGAACACCAAATAGGAATAGCCCAGGAAAACATGGTTAGAGTTGCAAAAGTTGCTGTTGCCCAAATTAAGAATAGAAAAACTTTTCCGGTCTTCATTTCAATACCAAAGTTTGACATGCCCTTTGCAATCTCTTTACTGATCTGATTAAGCTCATGATTCACCAATCCCACCACAGTAAGTATTGAAACACCCGCAGCAACCGAAATCACTGCAAGTAAATTAAGAGTAATACTTGGAATATTTGTGAGATCTTTAGATGCACCTCTGTTGCTGTATAGTACCAAACCATATATAAAAATAACAATTTGCACAATAATCTCAAATACCATGAACTTCGGAAGTAATGAAAATTGTTTGCTGCGCTCCACACACTGATGGGAAAATTTGTCGTCATCCATAAAGCTTGACTCGTATGCGTATGCTAAAATGATGGTAAGACCAGCTTCCAGAAGAATACTCCTGTAATCAAAAATGCCTTCAGATCCATAGTGAAGACAATTCTGAGTAACATTTTGATGGAGGACTCGATCATGAGGGTTATAAGATGTTTGGTAGGATACCATACAAAACTCTGTAGATCCAAGAAGGATATATTGAGCAGCATCAGCAACCTGCTTCTCAGTATAAGCTGTCAATATTGAAATTTCAGAATCTGTAAGCGTCTGATCAGAAGGCAAGATGTCCCCGGTAACTTGCTTTGTGGCACTGGTTGATGAGATAGACGTTCGTAGAGACTTGTAAAGTCCCATTGCGACATCAAGATGAGCTGAATTAATTCGAGCCACGTGAACATCTCGAGTCATGTAGCGTGTCGATAGAAATGCAATAGCAAAGCTGAAGGTGACAATGCTGGCTCCAAAACGAAGAAGTTGTAGAAATCTTTGTTGTGCCGTGAGATTATGGAATGGCTGTTTAATCCCACCCAAAAATCTCATTAGAGACGGCATGAATCAATATTATTGATGATGAAAAAAAAAAATCCACTTCTCTAAATGAATGCAATATGTGATGAAATTGTGGGTGAGTGGGATATATAAGTCGAATTATGCCAAAATAGATATCAGAGACACGCAGTGGCTTGTATTTTTTCTACTTGTTGCAAGATATGGCTTTGGTGCGCTCGATCCTACTTGCAGGAAAAGAACGATGGAACCAAGTTGATGAATTGCAAGGTACATACATGAAAGGAATAATAGGTTATGAAAACAGCAACATGGACTTGGTTGGAAATTTTTTAAAGCTGACTAATGAGTAATAGCTGTAGCAAAATTCAGAAAAGCCGGAGATAGTACTAAAAATAAAGAACCAAGCCCAGTGATGTGCATCTAATACAGTCGCAACATTCCCTGGCATGTCTAAAATACTAGGCCGAAGGAGCACCGACGTGTGCGATTTTCGCGGTCCAATATTCGCTTTCTTGCTCACTACAGGTCTAATCCTCAAAAATAATCTATCGTGAATGTGTATTCCATAAAACCGTAAACCAAGAACTAGAAAAAACAAGTGAATGAATCAAAAGGGTATTAGAAAGAGTAATCGTCAAACTTTAATTCGCCGTACGTCTGAACGTACTGCTCCAAGGAAGGGCCCTGATCCTTCAGGGAATATGAACTCTCATCTTCATAATCATCAAATCTTCTTTTCAATCCACTGGCATTAGGTGGCAAGACATTCAAAGGCATCGAAGGAGCACCCCATTCAGAGACATTCAGTCCAGATTGGAACGTTGATCCCTGGTTCGTTAAACTTGGGGGAGCATCCACATTACCTGGCAAAGGCACCCTCATGAAGGACTGCTGTGACTTTGGTTGAAACTCATAATCTCTTTTGTACGAAGCTTCGTGAGCGATAGAGTAGCCGTCAGAAACTGACTTCCTGATTCTCATCCCTATCGTGGCCAAACGAGCCACGTCTGGGTTTTCGTGTTGTGGTTCAATCTCCTTGCGAAGCACTCTTTTAGCAGCTGGTTGTTCCATGTTTAGTATCTATTCTGAGAAAGTTGGTGTATGAGGAGCAAAGTGGATATATATATTGCACAAAGATATTGAATGGTCACTTCGCCAATGCTTCTTATCGGGTAAAAATCCGTGGTATGACTTATGCAGGTCGAAAAGAAATTATGTCAGAAGAACTGTACCTTGTGTGACGCCCGCGCAGAGGAAGTTCTTACTTCGGAAACATGGAAAACATTGCCTGATGTGCGTCGACTAAGTTAGTGGCCGCCCTCCATCCCAAGTTACACTTGTCACTAATAATTGATATTTACCCATACTTAAGCACTACATAATTATTAATATAGAATAAATAAACAGGCTCTCAATATTATTAAAGAAATAATATATGCACTTTCGTTTTTGAAATTAAAGCACGCGGTTGGCGCATTTTTCCGGCTTTTCAGAAAAAAATTTTCGCAAAATTCTGAGATTTTGGGAATTTTTTTGCAAAACACCGAAGTGTCAACAAATTGAGGCAGAAAGGTATTGCTATAATTGCTTATAGTTCAACTGCTAAAAGAAAAAAAAAAAAAAAAAAAAA